>JAFIRS010005420.1:0-57636 GCA_018342105.1 Gonioctena quinquepunctata | reverse complement strand
CGAGAGAATGCACAACACTGGAAAAGTATTTTCAACGGGAGTACTTTCGTATTTACAACACATGAATTGAACTATTATTAGAGTGATTAGAATTGTTCGTATTTATGCGGTGAAAGATTTTTTTTACACTGACTCTAGTAAAAAGGTTGTCATGTTAGAATTTCGTTACTTGATATGGTATTTACCCGTGGAAAGATTTTATTTCTCGTGACATATTTCACTGGTACTAATATGAATGCATACTAATTTTCTTCACGTATGATAGGCGTGATTATTCCACGGACTACTGTTCGGAACTAACTAACTCTCTTTGTTATGCTCCCGTTGGCTTTTATAATATTCTTCCGATCGGAAGCTGGGGCGGGACTTAGTGTGTTTTATGAGCTTTTTTAATGAGGGGACATTTGTAAACATGATAAGGCTTCGGTTTGTTTAACTCGTTCTCGCGTATTTTCTGTTATAATTGGGTAATATTTTACTGCCCTGACAGGTAGCGGTCGGCTAGTCTGGGAAAATAATGACCAACAAGGATGTTTATACATTTATCGGTAGCGATAACTTGTGATTTATGAGTCGGATACGGCTCTTAATGAGGTGGGCTGGTGTGACTGTCGCTTATCGGGATTCTTTAATGGTTTTGTTTGTGTTCGGACTAGTGTTAGAATTATGGATGCGTATTCGGTAATGAAATAAAACTGATTTTCTTATCTCTCAGTGACGTTGCATAGTGGATGATATCCTGTGGCAAGTTTGAATTCTCTTTTGTAAAAGGATTGATCATAACAAAAGAATAAAAATAAAGTACCTCAAATTATTCCCGCGGCAATTTTCTAGGTAGATTATTCTCACTATAATAATGCTTTGATTGGCCAGAACGTACAAGAATGATTGGAATTGAAAGGAATCGTTGGTTTCTAGAAATGTCAAAAAATGATCTCCATGAAAAACAACTTCTTCAGAATATTATAATCAAGTTTGAAAATAAACATGAAAATTATTCATGCCTTTGTTATTTAACTGTAACATTGTGTGGATTATGGTTTCCACAATTATTTTCTTTTGTATATTACATGCATGTCCGATGTAGGTACTGTATGGAATAAAATCGTTTTTAAAAAAAGAAAATTTTCAATATACACAGATGAAAGAAAATAATCGAAAATATCAGTATTTCACAAAGTCTCTTGTTTCATGATACGGGAACTAGAGTTCAAACTATCCATTCTGATTCACTGGGAAAACACTTGTAAAGCCATGAGGCTTTATGTTCGTAAAAATTGAAGTGTGATCTATATGCAGACACTCGAGCCTGAAATCTGACCTCTATTCGGTAATGAACGAATTCTCCTTTGAAATCAGACACATACTAGAACTAATTGGTTGGGATTGAAACACGAGTTCACCAAGTGATATTTTAAAATTAACATCCTTCCGACTGTTCCGAATAATGTGTGGAGGTGGCCAAAGAGATTAGGCAAAGGAAGATCAAAGTGATCACTTATTTCCTGGCATAAGAGTCTTTACAACTTCTTTCAGCTGTAAATAATTATTTTTTAGGGATTAGTACATCAAAAATCGAAACAAAACGTAATCCAGGTGTCCGTCAGTCTGTCTTTCACAACATTTTTTGTTTTCAGAGAAAGTTCGATTATTACTCAAGAAATACATTGTCAGTCGTAACGTTACTGTTTGATTTGGTAACGGGTTTGATTAGTTTTAACACTTCGCAGAAAATGTTTGATTGTTTTCCTTCTCATCACACAATTTTGTAGAAATAGCTGTTCTCAGCATATCTTACAGCTTCAATTTCCAAACCATATAGATGTTTTTCTTTTAAGTTGCCGTTTCAAAACATCTGGTACTGCTGCAGCTTCATTGTCTTCTCTTCGTTCATTTTTGCTGATCGAATATATATATATATATATATATATATATATATATATATATTATTATGATGATGTGGGTTGTTTATTTTATTTTGTTTTTTATTGATTGATTATTATTATTATTTTATTAACCACTAGTCTTCACAATAATTTTGCAATTTGTTATGATAGTAAGCTTGATTAATTTGATTCATTATCAATTTTATTGATTCTTCAAAAAAATACTTATAACAATAGAATATCCGGCTATGTTGTTCTTACTCTTTTTCAAACACAATTTTACCTTCCTTTTGTTACCTTATTCCAGCTCAGACGGTACGCCTATGGGACATGATAATCGTACAGTTCAGCAGAGTTCAGTTGCGCCATCTAGTTGCTTTGTTTGAAGTCAAGTTATTGTTTCATGAAAATATAGTTCGTGATATGATGAAATGATGAATAACAAAAAACTGTTTAACAAAAATTTAAACCGACGAAAAACTCAACTGAAGAGCAAAAAATAAAATTAACCTCCCTAGTCTAAATGATGATTGAGCTCCTAAACTAATGTGAGTAACTGATTTTGAGTCGGCGCCAAACAAACAATTATCGAAGATCATTATATTACTTTTATAAAAGTAATCAAAACGCAGCCGTGCATCTCGCTGACATTATTTTACGCTTTACCTAATTCAATTGCTGGTTTGTTTGGCGCCGACTCAAAATCAGTTACTCACATTAGTTTAGGAGCTCAATTATCATTTAGACTAAGAAGGTTTATTTTATTTTTTGCTTTTCAGTTAATTTTTTCGTCGGTATAATTTTTTGTTAAAAAGTTTTTATTTTTCAATTTTTTGTTGCTGAAATCTACTTATTACCACCTACCTAATTTTTGATTACTTCCAAAATACTTACTTACCTAGCTTACTTCAACTATTAACTATCAAATAATATGATTTTCTATTTCAATTATTTATTGTTATATAATATAAATTAATTTTGAATGTTCGGGTTAGTCGATTTCATCACTTTGTATATAATTCCATCCTTTCATAGAATTTTATCATTTTGACGGATGTAGAAGGGTCTGTCAATGTCAACTACATATGTGTGCCAAAGTTCACAAGTGAAAAATCAATCATCCCCTATGTTTCTACCCATAGGGGTGGATCATTTCATTCCAAATTGGAATATGATCAACTTTGAGGTATACCCTTTATAATAAAAAAATAATCATCCAAATCGGTATACCCACTACAAAGTTATGCCTGATAGAATCGGTTAACGGATCAAAATTCCGAGGGTGAACGATAAATATCCTTCATTTCACTACCCTTAGGGGTGGATTTTGTTGTTCAAATTGAAAGGGGGCCAACTTCGAGGTACACCCTATCCAATGAAAGAAAATCATCGGAATCGAACTGCTGTGTAAAAAGTTGTGCGTGATCATACATAAAAAAAAATATATAGGCGTCGAATAGAGAACCTCCTCCTTTTTGGTTTCGTCGGTTAAAAAAGAAAAGTCCACAATTCCAAAAAAGTCTCTTCGTTATTGCAACAATAATTACTAATATTTTTGTGTATTGTTCTAATACAAGCATCCGAATATATATGTATATATATATATATATATATATATATATATATATATATATATATATATATATATATACATTTGTGTTCTTATTACAAAATACCAACTGACTCATCGACCTAGCCTCGAAAAACGTGGTTTAGCAATTATTATAGAAATCAGTATTATTCGTCTTCTAATATTCCAATGTTTTTCATTCCCAAGCGTCACGGGAATCTTTCCCAATGCTGCCAATGCTGCCTAGAAAACAAACATCGTTTCTCTTCACCAAATTTCCCTCCAAACTGAATTTATTCCCGTTTGAAATCTACCAATAAAATCTCTATTTATCTATGAAACCCATCAGATTGTCCATCTCCCACGCTAAGTGCATCTCTTTGTGTCGCCATCCATCTATCCACCAAACGCTTTGATGCACTGTAATTGTTTCCATCCTCGCAGCCAGAGTAAACATGGAGACTTTCATTTCGGAGTGATTATCATCGCATTTTCTATAACCCTTCATATGTCAGGGGCGGTTTCGCCAACCTTCTCTGGAATTATCGGAAAGAAGTGCCAGAAAATTGATGGACCAACAGAATATTTTCACACACAACGCAAGTGGTTTCGCAAAGACAGTTTTGGTCTCAAGTATATTATCAACCACATTTATTTGATAATGCAATTCATTCAATCTTTTTTCTGTCTCTTCTTTCACTATATTCCATATTTGTTTTTGTTTCCGATGGTAATTTTTTCCCACCATTTTTTTAATAGTTTGAGCTCTTCTTATTTCGAATTGTTTGGAGGTACGCTTGTTTAGATTCCTTTCAGATTCAAATCCCACAACTTTCACTGGTAATCTTCCTAGTGCTTGTATTAATTTCGGAAATATTTCCGATGGCATTAATTTTTTTTTTTTTTCATGCCCGAGGAGATATTTTTAGGTAGTAATTCAAGGACGTGGGAGATTTGGTCAGAAAATTTCACACCAAAGTAATATAAAAAATTATAACATTTTCCTTCAGAAAATCCAGTAGGAAACTGAAATTACCATATAGGCTCGCTCTTTGCCTGTCAACAGGTAAATTATGTGTCATTGACTAAGTGCAATTTCACAATTTTTGCTTTAGTTTTGTGGCATTTTTGCAGAATGTATCGTTTCGGGAAAGAAAGTGTGGAAGTTATAAGACAAGAAGTTTAGAATTTAACACCATATGATACTTAAAGGAATAAGGCAAGAGTATGGAAACAGTTCATAGAATTTTGTAACGAAAAATCTTACAAAATAGTAAATTCATCTATTGAACAGTTGTCTCATATATTGCAAGATTGTGCATTTAATATGGAAAGGAGAAATAGAGCAGATTATAAGAAAAGCGTCGTTTAATTGATGTGGAATCTTACCATAGACAAATTAAAAATAGAGAGACTGTTTGAAACATTGGCGATCTTGACCACCGAATTTTTGGTACGGCCAGTCGCGCATGGAGGCGCTGCCCGCAATCAACAGACGAATGATGAAATGATAATTTTCCAATTTCGACGTTTGTCAGAAAATGACAAACCACGTAATAATTTCAGAATAATTCTACTGTTATTGTCATCGAAAAATTAATGATAGAAATTATACCATGGACTTGAATTCGGTATCCAACATCGAAAATAGAATGTTTTGTTATTCGAGTTGATGCTGAAATTTCTGGAAATAGTCTTTTACAAGGTAAAATATAAGCTGCTTTTCACAAACTGATACTTATTTCCATCCATCAGTTGCAGAATTTTTTTCACAAATTGGTTCTCATTTCCATCCAAAAGTTTCCATTTTCTATCACCATTTGAGAAAGTATGAAGTACATGGTCTACTTAATGATTATCATCAAACTGGAGAATTTGTTATACCTACTCGTTCTCCTTTGTGCTAATAAATTAACAAAATTATTGGAGGTATGTTGTAAATGTAATTTGTTTCCATTTTGGTTGATTTCATGATAAGACTGAAGAATATTTTTAATTTTGCTGTTTTTCAGAGTTTTATTATTGTTTTGTCTGTAGTTGTACCTTGTCCTAGATAAAATAAAATGTTTTTTCATGATGTTAAACTTATTATTCTTATTTTATGAGAACTCTTATTTTGTTCTTGATATCATAAAACAAAGATTTATTTTGAAACTTTATTTCAACTACGAACTAACAGTCTACTGATCGATTACTTTATATATTTTGTTAGTGATCGATTTGCCATCCCTGTATTTCATATGATACAACCATTTATATGAAATACAGTAATGACAAATCGATCACTTATGAAATATATACCATATCAACCATATAAAAGTAATACATTTAAAAAACCCGCCTGTACTAACTTAGTTCGGCCAGTTGCGAGTTATGTCGCCACTGTCTAAACGTGGTGCCAACTTTTTCTGCAGGTTTGACAACTCTCTTTATTTTTAGTTTCTCTATGAATCTTACCGCCAAACAATTGCAAGAAATGATGTTCACCAAATTTCAGAATAAATTTGATCCATTTTCCGATATTGAATTTGTAGAAGCTCGATCTGCACATGATGCTAAGCGTCGACAACTACAAACGGATCCTTCTAAGATAAAAGCAAGTTCCACAGCATTATCCAATGAAGATTATAATAGAATTTTCGACATGTGGGACGAGGACACGCCAGAAGGTCTTCAACGCAAGTTTCTCCACGTTTCTTCCCGAGAACTGGCCTGGCAAGGTGGGGAAAAAGCGTTGTACAAGCTATGAGAGACATTCCCAGTACTAGTCGCAGTGTCTCATCAGGTTTAGAAAACCAACCGGGCATTGTTTATAATAACTGTGTGTTAATATAACGAGATTATTATGTGATTTATAATAGTCGAGGACATTGCAATGTCCGAGACGGTGTTAAATCGCTAATAATCGAGTTACATTCAAAGCTTTATCGTATCATTGACAACGGCGATGCGAAAATAAAAGAAACAAGCTTTTATGTCATTTCATTTTGGCATTTCAAAAAGTCATCATTAAAATCATGCAAGATTTTGATATTCCTGACGATATATTAGCTGCAGCCAACACTATAAGGTTGAACTTGCTTCCAGACAAATCTAAAATCCATTATGAAAAAGAATATCGGCAGTTTTGTAACTCTCTGATGATCGTGGACGCTGAAGGCAAAGGTGTATCCATCAAAGTTGAAAACTGTCAAAATATGTTTTACATGTTCATGAAAACTAGTTCTAATATTATTAGGTATCTAACGTATTATGCTTTCGTAACTAACGTATTAAATTGGAAGGTTTGGGTTTGGTACGTTTATGATGTTAATAATAATAATTGAAAAAATAAAAAATTTTATAATTAAATATTGTTTTTTATTTTTATGAAGTTCAATAAATATCCAATACCAGTTTATGTTGTTTATTTTTTCGTTTTTTTTTTTGTAATGTATATAGACATCTATATTTTACAAAGAATTCGTTAGATATTTATGGCACAAATGAAACGTGTTCCTTGAATTTTAGTTACATGAAATAATTAAAGACAAATTAATAAACCTTCAGCATTTCAAATTAAGTTCTGCTACTAAAATATATTTTTTGCAGATATTCGTGATGATAGGGCTATTTTTTTTTCAATTTATAATAATTATATTGAGTCTCCATATACAGGGTGTAACTGAATAAGTGTAAAACATTTAAGGAGGTGATTCCTCATCGAAAAAAAGATAGGATCTTTCATATAAAGAAACTTCATTGGAGCATCCCTTGTTAAGATACAGCCCCTTAAAGGGGGTACATAAAATTTGTATAACAATTTTTTTCACAAGCACTGAAAAAGTTACAATATTGAAATTAACCTGACGTTTTGTACTACCAAAAGACACTTAGCCAGTAATTTATTTGGTTTACCCCATGGTTGTAAGGGGTGAAAAACGCAACCCCTAAAATTTATTTCCAATGTAACTTTTTGTCTTATTATTTGTTTACCATTTAAAAATTTATTTCCAATAGCCTGTTTCTTTCTAAACAAAAAATGTCTCTTGGGTTTTTTGCCCAAAATAAACCAGTAAGCAGCAAAACATTATTTTACGAACAACTACAGAGATACATCGTCATAAATGCGAAAATACGAAACTAATCTATCTAGTAGGTCGCTATTAGCGATAGTGACAATTAAATTGGTATGACGCTGTCAGTTTGGGAATTTTCGAATTCGAATTAATACTAATTGTGTGTTGTTGTTCTGTTCTTAATTTGTTACTTTAATAATTCACTTGTTAATAAAATGGCATACACAAATGAGGAAATGGCTGATATGCATTACGTTTACGGTCTGTCGCAGGGGAATGGGTTAGAAGCTTCTAGAAGATATGCTGAAATGTATCCTCAACGGCAGCATCCTTCACATAGAATATTTGCTCGACTTCATCAACGATTACGAGAATATGGTTCATTCGACAAAAGAACGCAGGATTGTGGTCGCCATCGAGAAATACGAACACCACAGCTTGAGGAAGCAGTACTTAATTTGATTGAAGAACAACCTACTACCAGTACTAGAAAGATTGCTTTCCAGCTAAATGTTGATCATATGACGGTATTTCGAATTTTAAAGGAACAACTCTTATACCCTTACCATCTGCAACGAGTACAGGCACTGTTACCGCGAGACTTTCCGAACCGTCTTGAATTTTGCAATTGGATGTTGGAAATGCTTAGAAGAAATTGTGACTTTCTGAAGACGATAGAATTCACAGACGAATGTAGTTTTTCTCGGACAAGATTATTAATTTTCATAATTACCACATATGGGCTGATGAAAACCCTCACGCTATTGTCGAAACTAGCCATCAAGAACAGTTTTCTCTTAACGTGTGGCTCGGAGTTATTGGGGATGATTTAATTGGGCCTCATTTTCTACCTCCTCGATTAAATGGTGAGGCATACGTTCAATTTTTAAGAGAAGTGCATCCAGTACTGCTGGAGGAAGTTCCTTTGGGCGTCAGAAGGGATATGTTTTTTATGCATGATGGGGCTCCCGCCCATTTTAGTCAAGTAGCACGTCAGCATTTAACTGAAACATATGCAAATCAGTGGATAGGTCGAGGAGGACCACATAAATGGCCCGCTCGATCCCCGGATCTCAATCCTCTCGATTTCTCTATTTGGGGCCATTCACAGCATTTGGTATATCGTACTCCTGTTCGCGATGTAGAGGACTTAAGAAACCGCATCATCGATGCGTGCAGGGTAATCAGAGAGACTCCAGGAATATTTGAGCGAATACGTGGCTCAATGCGCCGACGTCTAGACGCATGCGTAATGTTTGAAGGTAGACATATTGAACATTCACTATGATTTCTACATGTTGTGTGTTTTGTTATTAATAACTTAGTTTTGTTTATTACCCTTTAATCGTTTAATGCAGGTACTAACTACAAAATAACAATAAATCCAGTTCGCATTTATGACGATGTATCTCTGTAGTTGTTCGTAAAATAATGTTTTGCTGCTTACTGGTTCATTTTGGGCAAAAAACCCAAGAGACATTTTTTGTTTAGAATGAAACAGGCTATCGGAAATAAATTCAAATGGTAAACAAATAATAAGACAAAAAGTTACATTGGAAATAAATTTTAGGGGTTGCGTTTTTCACCCCTTACAACCATGGGGTAAACCAAATAAATTACTGGCTAAGTGTCTTTTTGGTAGTACAAAACGTCAGGTTAATTTCAATATTGTAACTTTTTCAGTGCTTGTGAAAAAAATTGTTATACAAATTTTATGTACCCCCTTTAAGGGGCTGTATCTTAACAAGGGATGCTCCAATGAAGTTTCTTTATATGAAAGATCCTATCTTTTTTTCGATGAGGAATCACCTCCTTAAATGTTTTACACTTATTCAGTTACACCCTGTATACCCAAAGAATATGTTCGTAGAATTTTAGTAGTATGAAATAAACATTTGTTCGTCTGAAATAATGTATCCTTTCAGCTATCAACCAATCTGAATTATTACAGTGAACGGAAAGGTGTATTTCTAAAATGTTTATTTGGCAGGTGACTATATTTTGCAAAGAATTCATTAGATATTTATGGCACAAATGAATCGCCTTTCTTGAATATAAGTTTCATGAAATAAATGAAAATGAATTAACAGAACCTTAGAGAGTTCATTTTAATTTAAGTTCTACTACTAAAGTTTGCTAAAAATATAGTTTTTGCAAAATATTCCTGATAGAAAAATTTCTTGTTTTATTTTGTAATCATATTGGGATTCTATATTCAAGAAATACTTTTTTTTTAAAGAATCATTGTTTCAAAAATAATGTATGATATTAGCTATCAACAAATCTGTGTTACTAAAGTGAATAGAAGCTTTATTTTTACAATTTTTATTTGTCAGGTATTCGTTGAAAATAATGAACATTATTGTTTAAAATAAATAGGAGGCTATGGAATTTTCACATTAACCTAATTTTTTCGAATGTTATTTTGACGGTGTATCTTATGACATATCCATTGATTAATATTATTTAGAACACTCGAAACAGAATGGGAAACTTAAAAAAATATAATCTGTGTATTTTGAGCGACGAAATGGATGATTTGAGGGAGTGTCATCGAAATTTGAGACAAACCCTGTGTTCAATCATCGCAAGACATATTGTTCAAAAAAATTAGTGGTGTTTCTTGAAATTGATGGATCATCTAAATTCAACAAAATTTCGTCTAAGTATTATATATATGTTATTCAACATAGATATCTAACACCTAGTCCATGTTATTCACCATTGAGGGAAGAAGAAGTACTAGCAAGTTATTTAAAATGAAAATATATTTTTAAGAAATAAAATCATCTTTTCTATAATTTTCTATTATACCAAGTGATGAAAGACAGAAACAATGTGTTCATAGCATTTTTCCTTTGTAAAGATAGACAGATATAGACCAGGGTCGATAATTTTTGAAACCAAAAAAAATTATAGTAGAATGAAACTCATTGGAAAAGGAAGAGAATATAACAAAAAGTCCTATGGAAAAAAGTTAGATGGCAAAGTTGTAGGTAATAAAAAGATCTACAACTTCATACTTTTTCACATAATCTCAAAATTTATGTAAAAAATTCAAATAACCAAGTTTTTGGTTTTTTATTTCTACCTTTTACAAAAAAAAATTTTTTTTTCACGAAATTTGGTAAAAACTTACTTTTTCATGTCTCAAACACACTGTAATTTTTGTTATTTAAAATATTTATTTTTCCGCCTTATTTTGACTTCATATCGAAAGAGCACCCTAATTTTCAATCAGAAATTCTCCCGTCAAAATATCAGGTTTTTCAAAAAAGTCGGTGGGCTTTTTGTTCGTTGAAATCTCTACTTTCTGATAGTGTAAAAAAAAATACATTACTATGGTAAATGTTCTCAGAAAATGCAGAAAAATAACAGGTAGTAAGGCCCAGACCCTCCTACTAGTATCTTCCCCACTTCTCTATGAAATACCTTTTGATGGGCTAAAATTTTCCGTGGATCACTCAGGTATATAAGTTATCTTAAAATGGCAATAAATAGGCATCTACGCATATAATTTAAAGAAGATTCTACAACTTTCTCAAAATATTGTAGATGTCTTATTAAATTCTGATTCGAGTTTCTTTGCATTTTCTGTCAGAGTAATGTACTTCTTTTCATACCATCAGAAAGCAGAGATTTCACCGAACAAAGAGCCCACTGACTTTTTTTAAAAAGCTGATATTTTGACGGGAGAATTTTCGATTGAAAATTAGGGTGCTTGTTCGACATTAAGTCAAAATGAGGTGAAAAAAATAAATATTTCAAATCAAAAAAATTACAGTGTGTTTGGAACATAAAAAAGGAGGTTCTCACCAAAGTTCGTGAAAAGAAAATTGTTGTAGAAGATAAAAATAAAAAACCAAAAACTTGGTTTTCTGAATTTTTCACATTAATTTTGAGGTTATGTGAAAAAAGTGTGAATACAAAAAATGTAGATCTTTTTATCACCTACCCTTTTTATTGCATCCAAGATTTTTCAATAGGACTTGTAGTTTTTCCGGAAATCGAGATAAACCGTTTTTTACCCTTAAAAACTCACCCCCTCACTTCCCGACCTCAGATCGCCCATAAATTATTTTTCTTTTTGTTATATTCTCTTCCTTTCCCAGTGGGTTTCATCCTACTATTATTTTTTTCACTTTTTACCATTTTCAAAGGCTTTAGCACTGGTCTAATAAGGGTAACAATAATTATTTAAAAAGCGTATAGAGGACTGTGCATTTGACAGCAAAATTATCACTGTAATCACGGTCAGGGTACCCAGGAGGAAAAAACTTCCGCAAAGTTTTGTGATTGATATAGTAACGAGCTGAAACGAAAGCTTCTTATTGGTTAAAACATGTTGGTGTCAAATTTTCACTTGAGTTCCTCATGAAGCAAAATAAATCTTTCATTCCCCTGCTCATTGAAACTATATGTCTATTTACCCACTCGTTCGAACATGATTTATCATTATATTTTCTATCCAACATAAATTGGATATGATGAGTCAATCAAATATGGAAGTATGTCTAGGAACATCTTATAAATTATATAAAAATCTCATAAATGATATGAACATTTTCGAAGAGACAGATAACTCAAAAATAAAAAAATATTGTTCTCGATCACGTCATTTTGACAACATTCATTATTTCCATAGGGGAATAAATACTTAGTCAGAAATTAGAATCCGCCAAGCCGCCCCTGTTTCATTCTTCGTTTCCGATTCGTAGTCAATCAGACGTTTATGTGATGTCTTTCAAAACAAAGGAACACGATAGGAGGCAATGGCAACCCTTTTTCTGGCAGGACCGTTAATTTCATTAGTTTATTTGCGTTGTGAATGCCGTTGAGTTCTATTAACATTCGAGCAATCCCCTTCACAGATGACAGTTTCTGGAAAACGTTATTTTGTAATTTTGTGTGAGTGTTGCTGAGGGGATGACAATTTCGAATTATAACTTCTTGGGGTTGACTTTCGTATATACATAGCGACATGTGTCCTTCATTAGGAATGATCAGCGTGGGGTCTTCACATATCTGTTTCAGTTTGCGGAGATGTATAGCATATATACCATATTTTCGCCCATTTCAGAGCTATTGAAAGGATATTTCAATGTACATCATAGGAAATAAATACATTCGCGAATGTGTTTAGCAACTAGATGAAGAATCCAATTATAGAAACGTCGACAGAGGTCAGGTATATTTTACAAAAAAACACTTATTGAAATTATTTCAAGATCGCAAGTGAAACGTAAGCGTGTTCCTGGTTGCACATACCAGAAACGTTATGACATTTTGGTAGAACTTGAAATGGTATGAGGTCTTTTTTTATGACAAAAGAGACAAAAGGGATAATGAAAAGCTAGATATTGCAAAAAAGGCTGGAAGCAATGATTTACTCGGGTAGTAATGAATAATTGTTGCTTGTCAAGCTAGTCATACAGTATTGAAGTTTATACTAGTCAGAGTGTTTGCATATGAGATTCATTTCATGATTTTTATTGTGTGATTGAGTTTTTTTCAAATTTGTATCCATATTTTCATTTCTTAGTCATATAGTATTTTATATCTCTGGAAAAGTTTTTTCATAATAACTTTTCTGTTGTTTAATTGAATATTTTCTACTTTTTGTATTAATTTCCAATGTTCTATTCATTTGAAAGCTTCAGATTTGTTCCCACAACTTTTTGTTGTACAGGATACTGTCTCCATAATCAGAATAATGGAAAAGTTCAATGATAACTGTGTTCGCTTTTTGTACTTGACTGAATTATTGTGTTATTAGGAATAAATGTATTGTGTATTCATTTATTCTATCTCAAACATGAAACAAAGTTATATAAATGTTATTTTGAGATTTTGTTAAAAAGACCTTTTGGTCTTTGAAATTTATTATATCTTCTTCAGGTACTGAAGTCTATTTACTTCTACTCCACTAGTACAGGAATTATAATGAAATGAGAAATAAAATATAGCGTTTTATTGGTATACATGAAAAAAGTACATTTTAAATAGGAATTATACAATGAAACAAAATTGGAAGATTAACAAGCACATTCAATGTTATTAAAATTGAACAACGATCAAATATCAAATATGGCAGCTACTTAATTTCTATAATTCAAACCAACTTCATTCCTCCCATTTTCATCATTATCATCGGTTTCATTTTAAATTTTTTCTTTATTTAGGTTCTGGCGTAATTCGTTGAAAATCAGATCGTCCATGCACATATTATGTAAGACGCAGCACGCTCTTGCAAAGTAGCAAATAAATTAAATTTTTCTGCTCTTTAGGTGGTACACTTGACGAAATATTTGCTTCAGAAGTCCTAGTATGTTCAATGAACACTCTGCACATCTCTAAATGAAGTTGATTCATTGCTGGCACACCATAAAAAACCAAAATACACTGCTTATTCGTTTAAAGCATGTATATTTTTTTGAATACTATTTCGAAGCTTTCAACTGTCCTTTCAGTCTATTCACAATATCTGTAGAAACCCTGAAAAGGAAAAATACTGAAATATATATAATATGAGCAGTTTAGGAAAAGTTATTGGTAAATATATTCCATCCTAGCATTTGTAGCTAGATTTTCAACATGTTGTACAGAGCACTAATATTTTCTAAGGTTATCACTATACATTAATTTTGACACACACCTAAATGTTCAATGAATTGTCCATCTAGGAATCAGGAATTAGGTACAATATTTTCAGGAAGGAACTCTTCACCACTACTATCAAATAAATGTACGAACTCCATAATTCATAAAATGAATAAAAAGAACAAATTATGTTTAAGGTTATCAACAAATGATCGCTCTCCTTATGCCAAATGCTGCTTATGAGCATGCGTCAAAAAAAATCCCAGAACGGTTCTTGCTCGAGGACAGGTACTGATTTGGGACCGTCCCAGGACGATTCTGAAAAACCCGAACGCGTATAGTTTTCCCAATATCAATTGCAGAAGCATAGAAAAGTCTTGCGTCGAAATCCTGTGAGCAACAGTGGCGGAGATTACTAATTTTATTTGGATATTTTGAGATTTTAAAAATACTTCATAAATAATGAAAAATGAAAAAAAATTAAAGACAAGCTTTTATTTATACAAATACATTAAGAAAGAAAAATAATTTCTTTCATTGTTTGATGTAGGTTATTATTATATCCTTAAACGTATTTCGATCGGCACACACCAAGACCATAGACGCTACTGGTTTTTAATCTTTCAGAGCTATTAAAACACAAATATAACGCGTGATTTATGACCTCCCATCGTAGAGACACAGACAGCTGCCAGCTTTATGTCCAACTTGATTGGTCCAGACGAATCGGTTGTACAACTGACAGCCCTCACTCGAGTCCACGTTGACTGAGGGCTCTTTTGATGTACCGTTTGCGACGGAAAATGTTTACGAGTTGTACAGATTATTTGTCGTTCCGTTTCTTCGCATATACGCTCGTGTTAGCGAAGTGAGTTTTCATTTGCCCCCTATAGAAACAGCTTCTGCAATTGATATTGGATGGACTATAACAAGTCAGTCCAAGAATAGTTCAACAAAACCCGACCAGTTCTACTGCGCACGTATTCGCTGTGTGCATTAGGCTGGAGGGGATAGATGAAACTATGACAGCGCATATGGTGGCAAAAGTAGGTAATGATCCTGGTAATCACCAAGCACAAGCTGAAAACTTTCAGTTTTTGAGGTCTCTCCGTTCATTCTCAAATCCCTTATAAATATTGTACCATACTTCAGATGAATAAACATTATTATCATCATACATATAATAACAATGAGCCCTCGCTATTGCTGTGTAGTCGATTGCAAAAATAGTACGTGTAAATTTTATACATTTCCAACTGCATCCAACTGTTATTCCACGATATTTCAATCTCTAATTCCGGGACGTGAGATTTTCATTCGATAAATATTTTAGATGTTTTCTATTTGATCGTCTAGAAGTGAATAGTGAAAGTATTAACCAAGTTCCGTGGGACGGTGTTAGCCGGTGATGGAAAGCAATTTGCGACTCAAACTGCGAGTTCGGAACGCCTGGACGGTGTTGTAAACTGATTAATCAGCCTTATGAACAGAGGACACAGATACTTTTGATGTCTTTCCAAGTTGTCTATCAAACACGGCATTCTATCAGGACAAAGTACCTCGCAGAGGATTATCAATTTGTGTTATAATTTTCACGAACTGGTTTCGGTTACAAAAGCAACTGGCCTTACATCTGAACTAATGTTAAATTTAATGCAGTTCAAGTACTAAGAGTAAACATCGTTAGTTGTACTGTATAAGCAATACACAATATTTTGTGGACAATGATACGTGTTAGAGAGTGTTGAACGTGTTTGTATTATTTAGGGACCGTTCTTACATCCTTGCAAGGGTAAAAGTAATATCCCATATTCAGGTACAATTGTGAACCTCACTCCTTTTCTGATTATTATAATATTTGAAAATTTCATTAAATAGTTTTGCGTTGATTCTGATGTTATTTAGTGGTTTCCCGTCAGGTTAAAGCTAGCGGATATGGGTACTTTCCTAAATTTGTTAAACTACTTGGCTCCCTCACTTTTTTATGTTCTCAAGACCTCATGAACCTGCGACCTTAATAAACTAACAACGAGCAAGCACATTACTTGCCGTACCTAAAAGGACACAGAAGTAGCCTTACTTTATGATATTCAAAATATCATAACTTTACATGGATAACCTCCAAATGCGGTGAACTATCGTATCAATACACATATTTTTTATCATTTACTTACTTTTTCTTTCACAGAAAAAAACTTCGAATCATCTGGAACTAGCAGTGAGCACAAAATTGTTACATCGTGGTAGATTATTTAAAAAATTGAAATTGTTACATAGTGAGTATTGGAAATAAAACAGGAAAACTTCAGCTATCGAGTCACTAGAGGGCATTACCAGTCTTGTACATAGCGAATACTCATTCTCCACAAATAAAAACCTTCTTTCGTAGTGTGTACAGAGTAGAGTGTTCATTCATTCGCGTAGAAATGTTTCTACTGCAAACGGGTACCTCAACTAATTCTTCACACGTTGTTTAGCATTTTGTGGCAGATATGACGGTCTGTTTGCACGATGTGACTCGGGCGGTCGCTTTTCACGTCACGTTGACTAATGACACAATTTGTCGGTGCTCGAGCAGCCAACTTCAATGCAGACATTTATAAATACTACAAATATTTTTATTTCCACATGCTTCGAAAACATCCGAACTGCGCCGCATTCTTCGCGAGTTTTAATTTCAGATAGTGGCTTTGAAATTTATCAATGGCCGCGGTGGCGGAGCGCGATATAATTATTTTTGCGGCTGTCTGAGTTGCGTCTGTTGTTGCAATTGTTTTTCTTTGACGTTAATTATCGCCCAGAATTGCGCTAATGCATTTGTAACATTCTCGGTTCGCTCAGCTGGACAGCGAAATGGAGTTGAATTTCTGCTTTGAAATATACTATCGCAAACATTTTTGGAAACATGAATTCAATAAATAAATCAGTTTCTAGTTAATCTGAAAGTTTCGTAGAATACTAACAATGATGCCTTTCGAATATCCCGAATGTGCAATGATGAATAAAAAATTCCGATATGCGATTGCTCAAAGACTCTCTCTTATGAAAACGTTATGCGTTTTTCCACTAGTGTATTCGCTGTGAGCAAGAGTGTTACTGCCCTCTAGTGACTAGATATCTGAAGTTTTCCTGGTTTATTCCGAATACTCACTGTGCAACAATTTGATTTTTTCAATAATTTCTTATTAATCTACCACGATGTAACAATTTTGTGCTCACTACTAGTTCCAGATAAATCGAAGTTTTTTTCTGTCAAAAAAAGGAGGTAAATGATGAATAATATGTGTATTGATACGAAAGTTCACCGCATTTGGAGAATGTGCATGTCAAGTTATAGATATTTTGAATATCATAAAGTAATGCTACTTCTGTGTACTTTCAGGTACGTCAAGTAATGTGCTTGCTCGTTAGTTTATCAAGGTCAAGAACATGAAAAGTGAGGGCGCCAAGAAGTTTGACAAGTTAAAAAAAGTACCCGCAAAAACACATCTCTGGCTAGCTTTAACCTGTCGGGGAACCACTGAATAATATCAGATTCAACGCAACACTATTCAATGGAATTCTCAAATGATATAATAATCAGAAAAATAATGAGGTTCACAATTTCAGTTGAATATGGGATCCTTCTTTTACCCTTGCAAGGATGTAAGAACGTTCAACAGTCCCTAAATGATACTAACAACTCTTTCTAACACGAATAATTGTCAAAAAAATATTGCGTTTTGCTTATACAGTAGAAGTAACGATGTTCACTATCAGTACTAAAAGTGCATTATATTTAACATTAGGAAGAAATGAAAAAAGAAGAAATGGGTATACGAAATAACTACCACAAACTCCTAAGAAGCTACCTTTCTTCCAGAAATCAGTCTGTGAGGGTCGGTGACTCACTCAGTCGAAAGGAAAAAATTAGTTACGGTGTTCCACAAGGCATCGTGTTAGGTCCACTATCATTCAACATCTACATTAATGGCCTGTTCTCACTCCGGAGTAGCGGAGAAATAACCGGATTCGCGGATGATACAGCTATTTTCTACGTAGCACACGACTGGGATGAGTTAAAAATTAAAGTGCAAGAGGACTTCAACAAAATTAAAAAGTGGATGGATTATAAAAAATTAACGATAAATTTACAAAAAACTAATTATGTGCCATTTACATGCAACAAAATTAATACTCCGCCTTTTAGCACGCTTGAAGTGAAAACCAAAAACACCTCACTGACAATTATGCCCAAGACAAACATTAGGTATCTAGGGGTTATAATAGACACGCATCTCAGATGGGATTGTCACATAGACTACGTAATAAGAAAACTGCGAAGTATTTTGCACGTATTTAAATATCTGAAAAAATATTTACCAGCACAGTACCTCAGAACTCTTTATTACGCACTAGTGGAGAGCCATTTACAATATGGTATAACAGCATGGGGTGGAGCTCTGAGAACCCATATCAACGCACTCGAGATTCTTCAAAAAAGATTTCTGAAACTGATATTGTCAAAATCACACAGATACGGTTCAAATTTACTATACTCAGAAGCCAAGATATTTGACATAAGGCAATTATATTTTTATAAAGTCAATTTGAAATACCACCAAAACAGACACTCAGCCAAAATACCTATCCACACCTACTGCACACGAAAACGGCATCTTCACACAATCCCGGTTGTACATAAGTCGGTTTCAAAAAGATCTTATTCATACATGGCACCCAAGCTGTATAACTCGCTACCTGACACCGTCAAAACAGGAATGGCCTATTACCATTCAAAAAAGAATTAAAAAAACATATCTTCAATAAACCCAGGGAAACGATTAAAAACTCAACAGAGAACACATAATATTTCGTGTGACTAATGACTAACTGTACCTCTTATCAACTATTACTATTATTGTTATAGCTATTAATCAACAAAATACTTATAAACACAACCCATTTTAACATGTACTCATTCCTGCTTATCATACTGTGAATTTTAATCTTTATTCTTTATGTTCTACAAATACCTAGTACAAATAAGTCCTACATGTCCTCTATACATATATGTATATGTCCTACTTATGTTTATTTTTCGAAACAAGTATTAATTTACTTATCGAGTATCATTTATTGATAAACTATATGAATCCTTAGAATAGATATAATCTAATTTTAAACATATTTCATTGATTTTATATTTATTATATCTTAAAACCATGTACCTTACTATTATTAATATTGTTAACAATAAATGAATTTATTATTATTATTAAAAGTTCACATGTGAGGCCCATTGCCTTTGAAACCGAAACCACACGAAGAGAAACAAAACAACATAACATGGAATCTGAATTCCTAAGAGAATTTTGGAATTTTCCTATGTCGGGCATTAGAAATTTCATCCGTCAATATCTATAGAATTATTTTCCTTGTGAAATTTAAAAAATAAATGCTGCTGGAAATCTAGAGAATCAATTCCGACGATTCAGAAATTGGTCCCCTGATGTCTTGTGAGGTAAAAATGTGAAACGGATATTCATTAATTAGTTGATTATCAAAGAATGAACTGTAGCAAAATTTTATCAACAGTTCTTGTTGTGTCAATTTCATATTTGTAAAAATTGAAGCGAAATAATATATTGCGAAAAAGTAAGAATATCACAATTCAATCCCTTCCACGCCAACTCCCGAAAATCCAATCCATAATTCGTTTCTGCTCCACTTTGAAATATGCATCCGGCAATTAAAACATTTCAATCACAATTTTAGAAGTCACAGCACGTTAATTCAAATTCTTTAATCCAGAACGTGTGGCGTAGACATCCGATTTTATATATAGATCCTGATTCCATTCTAAAAACACTACGCACTTCAGCAATTGAGTCGAGTAACAAATTGCCGAATTCTCAATTGACGGTTAAATATAATCGTCATTTTTCAAAACAAATTTATGGTTCGTTTTCACGGCATAAACTACACGAGACTAATTATATCCGACTCTCTCAGAGGTGAGAGTTATGATTATTTTATGAATCGTAACCAGTTTGTTGAGGAGGGGAACACATAAAATGATTTCCAGGGTAAATTGGGAGGAACAAGTATAACCGTATATTTTTTTACTCATGGTTCTGTTTATATACCACTCTCGGTACGACTAATGGTATGAATTACACGCTATTGAGTTCTTTCAACTAAGACTACTATAGTTTAACCATTTTCAATTGCAGAAGCAGAGCAAATCAAAAACCCACTTTGGTAACACGAGCGTATATGCGAAGAAACGGAACGAAAAATAAAGTGTACTAAAGTCCATCCAATATCAATTGCAGAAGCTGTTTCTATAGGGAGCAAATAAAAACTCACTTCGCTAACACGAGCGTATATGCGAAGAAACGGAACGAAAAATAATCTGTACTACTTGTATACAGTCTCCGTCGGCACAAAGAGCCCGCTGGTCAACGTGGACTTGAGTGACTGCTGTCTGTTCAACAACCGATTTGTCTGGGCCAATCAAGTTGGACATCAATGCTGGCAGGTATGTCTTTACGATGGGAGGTCATAAATCACGCGTTATATTTGTGTTTTAATAGCTCTGGAAGATTAAAAACCAGTAGCGTCTGTGGTCTTGGTGTGTGCCGATCGAAATACGTTTTAGGATATCAAAATATCTAAATAAACTCAGTTATCTCCGCCACTGCTGCTCACAGGATTTCGCCGCAAGACTTTTTTATGCTTCTGCATATTGGGAAAACTATACTCGCAAACATTTTACGTCGGCGAACTGAAGACCAAAAGAGCCGATAGTCAACGTGGGTTGGGGTGACAGCTGTTTGAGTGAACGCAAGCCAATGATAATGCTTGTAGGTGGGTCTATACGTTGAGACTGATAAATCACAAGTTTCAGGAGGTCTGAGTAAATGAAAGCCAGTAGCGTCTCTGGTCTGGGATCGAAATAGGTTTTAAAATATTCTATAGCTGTGTTGTGTTTTGACGGAAAATATCGCTTTTTTCGACCACGGAAAAATGAAATTATGATGATCGGATTGCCTATTAAAACATACTTCCTCGTTTCTGGCATATTTTTTTATTTTAACGTATTTTTAAAATATTTAAATGAAATCAGTTATCTTCGTCTCTCCTGCTCTAAGGATTTCGCCGCAAGACTGAGAAACTTGTTTTTTATGTTTCTGTAATTGATACTGGATTAACTATTATAACTATAATGGAATGTCATTCGAAAGTGTAATTTGTGAAATTGTCAACATATATGTCGCATAAATACCGTAACAAGTCAACGATGTACTCTAGATTGTGGTGTGCCCCAGGGTACAGTTTTGGGCCCCCTATTATTTAGTATTTATTTTGACAACATTTTCACACTTGAAACTAAAGGTGATTTCGTGAGTTTTGCAATTATCTAAATAAATGAGAACTGGGGGATACTTAAACTTAAAGCAGAAAAAGATTTCGTTATATAAAAAAAATGGTTTGATAATATTTTCTTGTAATAATGTATAATAATTTAAATTTTTAATATAAATAAACGCTCTTTTCATAATGAGCCGTAGGCGAGTTATGAAACCTCGCAAGTGCAAAAAAGAGGCTTTATATTTGAGTTGTATACATTACTTCTCCCAATACTTTTATTTTTCAATATAAAAATAAAAATACCCTTTATTATTCACGTTTTGAAAGCAAACGTCCAATTTTTATTGTTTTGGCAGTGACAGTGACATTAGGCAAAATTATTCCAGTCAATCGCAATACATACCTACCAGGAAAAATTAGAGCATATATTAGATTATCAGGGTGCATAGTAACAATTTCAATTATTGAAGTTGCCATTACTGTAAAACCGTAAAAAGATCATTTTCGTGAATTTATAATTATGGGTGAAGAAAGTCATTTTAGTCCCCCACCTAACAACCAACCCTTTCCGAAGATGCCCGAACTGTGGCTATTAATAAAAATTCCATAGGCGTACCACATTATTTGGTATAGGCGATACACGAGACATAGTTTTTGGCGGACGAGTTTTGTTATTATGGTTCGATTCGATTCAAAATTGGTATGAATTTTTTGTCAAAATTCCTGAATTCAAGATAATAACTGCACTACCTATTAATTTATCAAACAAACCTAACCTTTCAAACGCTGCATGCCAAGACACTGGTGAAGATTCGCCGTAGCATAAGCATCTACCTACCAAACGGTCGTTTCAATATTGGATGAGCTCTACATCTCATATTCCTTTCCATGTGATGGAGTCACCGGAACAATTAGCTGAGAACTTCTACCAGTTAAGTCCAGACTACTCTACGAAAAAGAATGTGATGCATTTGATAGTTGGTATTCTCAGAAAAAAATATCTAAGGTATCAGAACCCGTCATTTTTGCGTATTTGGGAGAAAAATCTAAAACTATGAAGTTGTCAACCCTGTTAACAAGAACATACATAATGGTGATTATCCCAAAATGAAGGCATTTCTTAAAAAAAAAAGTTCCGGCTATAAGCCGAAAAAGACAAACGTTTTCACGAGAGAGACGGTAACTGAATTTTTGCTTGATGCTGGGGTTGAAAAATTTGTATTGATGAAAGTAGTTATGATTATGGGATTGTCAGGCGCCTGTCGCCGGGACGAACTTCCTAAAATGACAATACATGATATTGAAGACAAGGATTCTTATATAATTGTTAGAATTCCTGATTCAAAAATAAAAATACAAAGAACATTTGTAGTTCCAAATAACAATGAACACAAATTCGTCCTAAGATAGCAGAAAACCCTAGATTTTTTCTTCAGTATAGGAATGGAAAATGTAGTCGGAATAAATACTTTCGCAAAAATTCCGAGTTTGATCGCATCATTTATTGGATTACCTAATACTGCAAAATATAGTGGCCATAGTTTTAGAAGGTCCTCCGCCTCGCTTTTAGTTGGTTCAGGGGCTGACATTTTGAGACTTAAACATGTTGGTGGATGGCGATCGTTGACTGTTGCAGAAGGCTTTGTGGAGCAGTTCGTGTGAGGAAAAGTGAAAATTGGAAATGGTATTTTTAGTTGTGATAATAATGAAAAGTGGAAATGTCGAAGTTGAGAACAATGATACTTGTAACATTATACAAGAAAAGCCATTTGATTTAGTGTTACCAAAATCATCGTTTGGAATTGACATACAGAATAACAGCAATTGTACTAATAATGAATCTTGTGAAAAATTAGTATGGATGGAATATTATTGTAATATGTTCGATAAGAAACGATTGAAACGATAATGATGGGTATTGTGTATAACCTGTATTTAAACAATTCAAAAAATCTTGTTTATTGCTGACCGACAGAAAATACATGATCAGTAATGAAATAAAAACTAAAAATGGTCAATCCCATTTTTATTTTTTTTACTCTCAAAATAAATGAAAAACAATATTTATTCGTGTATATGTATATATGATTATATTATTGGGCTATGCTATACTGGATTATTCGCAATTCTTCATCACATATATAGCATTCTAGAATATTGTAAACAAATGAATATTAAAAAAATGAGAACATTTTCCCAATCCTACGACAGTAATATCACTTTGTAGTAAAATGATTATTGTCAACATATTTCCTCAATGCTAAGTCTTCTTTATCACGTGGAACAATCATTCTATTCAAACAAGAAACTATCATTATAATTCGTGAAATTTAATTTTCTGTAGATATTTGTTGGTATTAGAACTTGTGACATTGTATTTTCCTGGGGCCTCCTGTAAAAAAAATTGATATAGGTATTTGTTGAAGAATAAATCTTATCTTATCTTACACAAACATTTTTTAATATTCTCATACTTTCCGGAGATATTTTCTATTTCTCTCCAGTTCCGATTCCTCCACGATTTCTGCTTCATTACGAAGTGAAGATCTTCCTTCGATTTCTCTTTTCGATAATCAGTGGTTAATTACCTGTCTCCATTCATTCTCGTTCAAAAACACCACTGGCTGATTTTATCAAAGCAGCAACTGCCACATCACAACAAATATCCATCACTCCTCATATTTACGATCCTCCCGAACAAAAGATATCCTATGTCTCGAACAGTTAGGTTTTCTTGAAGATCAGCCAGATATAAAATATTAACCGTTTATCAAATGATCGGAAGACAGTTAGTAGAGGCACTTGACATTCTCAAAAAACCCTTTCAACACAATAGGCCTGCATAATTAATGATCCTTCTGGATGGTAAAGTGTCCTCAGAAATTTCAAACTTGCTTGGTTGGAAACAAAACGGTGATTATTTAATGACATTCCAACAGAGGCGGCGATAATCTACTGTTCGGGATTTTTTTAATTCGCTGCATTAGAAATTTGAAATAGAAGCAGATCAAAGGTGAAAAATAATTCGTAGATTTTTTTTTCAAATTTTAATATGCAATCATGAGTTCATATCCAATCAGTTCATTTCCAATTTTATAATTGTAAGAATTCATAGATGATTGAGGGATGAAGACAATACAATTTTTGTACAAAGAGTATATAATGTGTTTGGAAAAATAGTCGCAATTCAAAAAAACTAAGCAAGGATCGGATATAAGAAGGAAATCTTAATTTTTTTTGTAATCATTCAAAGATCCAAATTTACTAAGTGTAAATCGAATACTTGTGCCTAGGAATGACTGGGACTGATGTGGAAAAACCTATTTATATTTGTTTATTTTTCAAGTAGATATTTAGGCTTGCAGATAATCAGAACTTCATGGGTATTGGTTCATAGGTGTAAAGTTCCAATTTTTTCCAGATTTAGCTAACCTGTTTCCTTCATTGCAGAGGATATAATGGTCATATTGTCAAATATGGAATATTATCATTTTCATTCATTTATTATTTATTTGTGCATTTGACATGACACTCAGTACATCAGAATCACCTTCCATTGCTTTACATCAATAATCAAAGTTGAATGTAACGAAGGAGGAATTTGTGGCATAATGGACAGATTATTAAATTAAAGAAAAAAGGCATCCCCAAGTGGGACTGGAACCCACAACCTCATGTTTTCCAGACATACACTCTTACCACTGAGCCATCGAAGCTATAGGAATCGACACACACTCGCGAATACTTTACTTCCATAATTTAATGGAATGTTGGAATGAATCGAAAATCGAACGTACTTATTAATGGCCGTCGAGACCCGATACCTATTCACCCAACATCATCGTCGAATTGACGATTTCAGTAGGAGATCTAGGAAGATGATATCCAACCACTGATGAGATTTAGCCAAATATATAATGCGAAAGTGGGAAATTATCGTCCGAGAGAAATCATGAAGGAGGAATTTGTGGCATAATGGACAGATTATTGAATTAAAGAAAAAAAGCATCCTCAAGTGGGACTCGAACCCGCAACCTTATGTTTTCCAGACATAACTCTTACCACTGAGCTATCGAGGCTATAGGAATCGACACACACTCGCGAATACTTTACTTCCATAATTTAATGTGAATGTTGGAATGAATCGAAAATCGAACGTACTCGACGGCCATTGATAAGTACGTTCAATTTTCGATGAATGTGACTTAAATGGATTATTGCTGACTGCACAAGATGGTCAGCAATAATAGTTTTTCGGAAAGTTATGCGAAAGTATTCATTCTGGATACTCAAATCACCTCTTGGCATATTTCAACTGTTCCACAACGTTATAGGTTAAAGTAAGTACTCTTTTTTGTATCTGTCTATTCTCATATTATTTGAATGAATCTTGTTATGGTTTTTTGTCCCAATTGTTTCTTTTCGGAAGAGGTTCACTTGAGAGTTACCCCTTATTGAAAGACCTGCTTAGCCCTAAAAAAGGCTACGAGACAATATTTGCGCACACCGGAAAAAAAACGTAAACTTCATTTTAATCGTGGATTTTTCAATTCACAGAAAAATATTTCTATCAATATTCAATTGAGAATGTTTCCCTTTTCAACGTGTATACCTATTCTGAATGCGTTGTGGGCGCAGCAAAACAGATTGCTTTGAGGCTGATCCTTAAATACTGCCCCAGTACATATTTTTTGAGATTTTCAGTGACTCACACAATTTGAGTTTGAGTTTAGTAGTGAGTTAACCCCATAGACAAATTGAAAATAAAGAGACTGTTTGAAACATTGGCGATCTTGACCACCAAGTTTTTGGTACGGCCAGTCGCGCATGGAGGCGCTGCCCGCAATCAACAGACTGACATGATAATTTTCCAATTTCGACATTTGTCAGAAAATGACAAATAATAATTTCAGAATAATTCTACTGTTAATTGTCATCGAAAAATTAATTATAGAAATTATACTAATGGACTTGAATTATGAACCCAACGTCGAAAATGGAATGTTTTGTTATTCGAGTTGACGCTGAAATTCCTCGAAATATTCTTTCACAAGGTAAAATATAAGCTGCTTTTCACAAACTGATACTTATTTCCATCCATCAGTTGCAGAAATTTGTTCACAAACTGATACTTATTTCCGTCCATCAGTTTCCATTTTCTATCACCATTTGAGGAAGTACGAAGAGTATCATCAAACTGGAGTATTTGTTGAGTATACCTACTCGTTCTCCTTTGTGCTAATAAATGAACAGAATTATTGAAGGTTTGTTGTAAATGTAATTTGTTTTTATTTTGGTTGATTTGATGATAAGACTGAAGAATATTTTCAATTTTGTTGTTTTTCGGAGTTATATTGTTTTGTCTGTAGTTGTACCTTGTCCTAGATACAATAAAATGTGTTTTTATAGTGTTCAACTTATTATTCTTGTTTTATAAGATCTTTGATTTTGTTCTTGATATCATGAAATAAAGATTTACTTTGAAATTTTATTTTAACCACGAACGAACTAACAGATTTTACGAATCGATTACTGTATATATTTTATTAGTGATCGATTTGCCATTCCTGTATTTCATATGATACAACCATTCATATGGAATAGAAGAATGGCAAATCGATCACTTATAAAATATATACCATATCAATCATATAAAAGTAACACATTTGAAAAACCCACCTTATCTCATTCGGTTCTACCAACTGTATTCAGTTCGGCCAGTTGCGAGATATGTCGCCACTGTCTGAACGTGGTGCCAACTTTTACTGCAGGTTTGACAACTCTCTTTATTTTTAGTTTCTCTATGGTTAGTCCTTCAACGCCTAGCTTTGCACATACACAACATAATCAAGGGGTTCTTAACCAGGCTGTAACGGACACTCTTTTCACTTTGGTAGATAGATGGCGCCACAATATCTCAAAGGAAGAGTTTGACGAACTAACCTTTATTGATTTGTAACGATTTCATTCCTCAAAATTGTAGTTTTGTCTAAAAAAATCAGGAAAATTTAATGGTATTTTAGCATTATCATGTTCATTATGGATGTATTAGTATGTCGTGTTTATGATTTTGAAGTTAGGTTCATTACATCCCGAGAGACGTTGACCTAAATGAGCATGTTGCATATAGTGAGTACGTAATGGTTGGGAAAAGTCTTTACGTGCACGTTTTGACAGCTTATTCTTTTGGGTGAAGTCATAATTGTGCCAGTTATGACGTCATCAACCTTATTTTCATATAGCAACCCTTTTCAACCGACGAAACCAAAAAGGATGAGGTTCTGTATTGGACGCGTATATTTTTTTTTATGTATGACTACGCATACCATTTCACAGAAGAGTCCGATTTCGATGATTCTTTTTTCATTGGATAGGGTGTACTCCGAAGTTGGTCCCTACTGAATTCGAACAAAAAATCCATCCCTAAGGGTAGCAAAACGGAAGATATTGATCGTTCACCCTCTGAATTTTGGTCCGTTAACCGATTCTAACAGGGACATAACTTTGTAGTGGGTTTTCTGATTTGGATGATTTTTTCTTCATAGATAGGGTATACCTCATAGTTGATCATATTCCAATTTGGAATGAAATAATCCACCCCTGTGGGTAGAAAAATAGGGGATGATTGATTTTTCACTTGTGAACATTGGCAAACATATGTAGTTGACATTGACAGATCCTCCTACATCCGTCACAATAATCAGATTCTATGAAAGGATGGAATTATATACAAAGTGATGGAATCTGCTAAGCAGAACTTTCAAAAGTAATTTATATTATACAGTGCGCGTTAAAATTATGGAACAAATTCGATATTTCGCAAGCCATGTACTTTTGACAAAAATCCTAAAATAGGTCGATTTTTATTTTAAAATTCCGATTTTTTTTATGTATATTCTAAACCATGTCACTGGTTTTGACATGGTGACGTAATCGGTATTTTTTTTAAATTTGAATAGATGTCTTGTGATACCTCATCTGAAAGGCCTTTCAATACTGCATTCAATGATAATAATTAATTGGATATTTTTTTACAGGGTGAACAAAAATTAATATTCTATTTCAATAAGAGAATATCTTTATATCCAATAGAATAGAACAGTTAAATAAGATGTTCGAAATGCCATCCACCAGTCTCTTGACAATGAGCAAATCTACGGACACACGGTCAGGTGTGGGGTCGAACTATCATGTAATGATAGCTATCAATACATGAGCAGGAGGTAAGTTAACATGTGCAAGTGTATTAATAGCAATTACATGGTCATTGCAAACACTATTTTTTCTACGATTCCTTCACTTATCGAACAACAACAATCCAGATCAATCGGACAAAGCATGGAAAGTTCGTCCATTGATGGACAAATTGAAGGCACAATTTTTGGAATATTTATACCAGAAAAGAAAATGAATTATGATGAGTCCGTGGTGAGATACTTCGGCAGGCATAGCTGAAACAATTCGTTAGGGGTAAGCCATTCCCCTTTGGCTATAAAATGTAGTGTCTGAATACTCGTAGTGGATATTTGATAATTTTTTATATTTATGAAGGCAAAAATCCACGTAGCAACAAAGGCACTGAAGTTTGTTATGGAAAATTCACTGCTCCGTAATGATGATTGAAGAACTTTGTCAAATCAAGAGAAACCTTCTGTATAAGTTGTACACAGAAAATGTATTCACAAGTGCCAATTTGTTGCAAGGAATTCGCGGAATTGATATTTGGTGTACAGGAACTATGAGGAAAAATCGTTTATCCAAAGAAATTCCCATATCCTCAAAAAATGAATTGTCAAAAAATGCCAATCAAGATGACTACCATACATGGCATCATATATGTCAGAATTTATAGACAATGACGTATATGAGACGTCAAAATGCTATAGTACTGGACCTGCAACACACGTAAAAAGGTTCTAGCGAAAGAAAAAAATAATAGGCTAATGCCACGACTACATTTAATTGGCAGATACAACAATTCAATGGGAGAGACAGATCTAATGGATCAAAACATATATAGGATTGATATCCGCTCCAAAAATTGGTGGTGGTGCCTGTTCTCTTGAATGGTGGACGTGTCCATAGAAATGCCTCGCACATATACAATAGAGCCGGAAATACCACTCAACAACTTGCCTTCCGTAGGAAAATTGTCACGACGTATCTCATGAGGTATGGAACAGCAGCAAAAGGACCCGGACGCCCTTCTTCAGGTTTGTCAAGTCGTTCAAGTAACAGAATAAACGACAACGCTCGATATGATCGTATGAATCATTTCTTGATCTACATTCCTAACAAAATGGATGGAGGTGTTCAAATGAATGATGTCGTTCCATAGTTAGAACTATGTGTAAGCAATTTGGACTAGGTGTATGTGTTGATTGCAATCTCGATTTTCAGAAAAAATTAAGGTTCTTACCTTTTCTTTTACTGATAATAAAAACTTCAAAACAGTGTGTTGTTATTATTTCGACCTCTCAAGTGCCTAGCGTCGCATACAGTGCTTCTAAAAAGTCCCCTCCCGCCCTCTTATTTTTGGAACGATTATACATAAACAAGTGAAATTTGTAAACTGAATATTAAAGGTTGTAAACTCCCCTAATAGTGATGATAGATGACGAAATCGTCAAAGATGACGTCACAAAGCCATTGTGACCAATAATTTTAAAAGGAACCCTACGGCAAGCGACACCTCTTTCAAAAGGTATCGAAAAGACCTATTCAATGATATTCATTTTGTTTGTGTTTATGGCAGTTTTGGCAACTAGCTTTAAAAAAACGCAAAGCTGTGATGAATTGAATCGGTTAATACTAAAATTCCAAATTCAAGCTCCGCCTCTGGATAGTTGTCAAATAAGCTGACGTTTTTGTTAGTCTCCCTAATCCAACGTTTTTGTAATTGTCCAAGTTTTTGTACATTTAATAATTTGTGTATTGTTGATCGAACGTTCAACCGTTTTAGCAGCTTTTGGTACTTTCAATATTTTTGTACATTTTAATAATTTGTTAAACTGCTGTGAGCCGAACGTTTGAGTGCTTCGAAAAGCGAAATGGTACGTGCTTTAGGTGATGAAGTAGCAGCGATCCTAATTCTTGGTGAAACTGGACAAAATATTCATGCAGCAGAACGTATTTTTAATGAGAGGTTTCCCGATCGCCCCGTTTCGGGGACTCATTTGAAGGAGCTTCTTCGTAAGTTTGAAACAACGGGTAGTATTAATGATGCGAAACGATCTGGCAGACCACAAATTTCTGATGAGGAAAAATTGATATACTGGCAGAAGTATTAGTTAATCCTACTTCTTCAACAACTCACGTTGCATCTACCTGTGAAGTCAGTCGAAGTACAGTACACAGGATGTTGAAAAAAACATATTTCATTCATACAAATTGAAAATGGTTCATCAACTCTCAGACGACGACCCAGACCGAAGACTAGAATTTTGTGAAAATATGGAAACTAAAATTAACCAACAGCCAGACTATGCCAAAACAATTTGTTTCAGTGACGAAAGTACTTTCTATCTAAATGGAAATATAAATACACAGAATGTGAGGTATTGGAGTGACGCAAATCCTCACCTGTTTCGTGAAACACATACCCAATTTCCCCAGAAGGTGAATGTTTGGGCAGGTATCCTGGGAAACCACATCGTTGGGCCCTCTTTTTTTGAATACTGATTTAACTGGTGAGGTTTATCTGGAGCTGTTGTAAAACGTAATAGAACCGTTAATCCTTGAAATTTTGGAAGATAAGCCACATTAATTGGGCAATTTGGAAATAACATTCCAACAGGCTGGTGCTCCTCCACACTATTACGGTGCAGTAAGATGGCATTTGGATGAGGAGTATCGTGGTAGATGGATTGGACGACGAGGTTCAACGGAATGGCCAGCTCGATCACCGGACCTCACACCTTTGGATTTTTTTCTACGGGGGGTACCTTAAATCGAAGGTTTACGCCACTGAACCTGACAATATTGACGTTTCAAAACAACGTACTGTTGCAGAATGTGAGGCTGTTTCCGCAGACACATTTGCAAAGGTACGAGAAGAGTTTAAAAATAGGATATTTCACTGTCAGGAAGTAAATGGAGGTCACTTCGAGCCATTTCTTTAAGTAGATACTGATTCTTAAATCTGTAATTGATCATTGATCATACTGAATGGAATATAAATTTTAATGTTTACTAATGAGCCATTAAAACTGCCATGAACACAAACAAAATAAGTATCATTGAATAAGTTTTTTCGATACCTTTTAAAAGAGGTGTCGCTTGCCGTAGGGTTCCATTTGAAGTTATTGGTCACAATGGCCTTGTGACGTCATCTTTGACGATTTCGTCATCTATCATCACTAGTATGAAAGTTTACAACCTTTGATATTCAGTTTCCAAATTTCACTTGTTTATGTATAATCGTTCCAAAAATAAGACGGGGGGAGGGGACTTTTGAGAAGCACTGTATATGCAACATTGTTAAAAAGAAGAAGGGAAAAATTATTCTAGAAAACTAATTCAATACAAGAAAAAAATATTTGAGAGAAATCGGGCAGTGGAAACAATTCTCTGAGAACATTTTAAGAAGATTGAATAAAGTTATTGACAGGCATCAAGCCACAAACCTAATTTTGTATGTCGGTTACATAAAGTAAAATGCCATTTTCTATACGAATTTGTAGTACATTTTGTGCATCTACTCTCTTTTTTTTTTCTTGTCCGAAAAACATCCCTTCAGATTTCTTCTAGTTGAATTTAAACTTGGGCGCTGAAGAATTATCAATAATAGCTTGTAGATCATGATTGATGTGATATTCCGCGATATCAATATTCTGTAGTTGAAAAAAGGAGTAAAGCTGAGTGTCGTCTGCGTTTTTCGACGTATAGATTATAATCACAGATATTTAAGGTAAAAAGTAATGGGCCGAATATTGGGCCTTGTGGTACACCTTACGATATAGGTAAGGCCTCTGAGGCGACTCCGTGAATAACAACTTTTTGTGTACGGTTCGTTAGATAATGTTTCTCTAGAAATACTGCATCACACAAAATGCCATGGCTGGAGCGTTTCTTTCTTTATGATTTATTTCAAATAAGAGCGTGTTCTTTTTTCATTATGAATATTTACCATTACCCAATATGGCATTTCACAACAAATTGAAGCGTCCACATCGTGACTTCGATCTCCGAAAGAAATAACTTCTCACAGAAAGCTTCGATAATACAATTTGTGTTACCAAATACCACCCGTATCAAGTTCTTTATAAATCGTGTTCCTCGGTCGGGAATGGTTTCAACTTTTTCATAGTTGGCATATCAGCGATCTCGTATATATTCGAAGGTGTCGGAGATGATTTGTTTTGAGTACGGCATGGTAAGCAAATAAAATCGGGTTTCCAACGGCTTGTCAAGCTGTCAATCCTGTAATTCATTACTCAGAGTCTGGGTTCGATTCGACGCCTTCTCGTGCATGCTGGCGAGTTTTTGATCGTTTGTATTTTTGATGTTTGGGAGAACCGTTAGTTTGGTCACGGAAAATCGGAATGACGATTTGGATTGCGGTTTGACTGAGATTGTGATTTGAGAGTCGCTTTTAACAACATATCCATCGGTTGATTTGTTTGAAAATGTGAACAGGGTGTTCATAACATCAGCTATGGAAGCATCTGCGACTGAAAAATAAATTTTAATGCGAAGTGCAATTGCTTCTAGAAAATCTGTTCCCAATTTTTCAAAATTTCCCTATTCAATATTTAATTGAAAATTTTGCACTAACCTGTTTCAACCAATCAGGAGCCTTCATTCTGAACCGTTACCATGGCAACCAACGCAAGTATGTTTCGGGATTTTTTTCCGCTTGGGTAGGACCCTGGAATGAATTATAGTGTAAATTTTTTGACGTAATAATTACTGTCACTTGATTAATACTTTCATTGAGTACTCGTAACCAGTTTTCACATATTCATTTCATAAACTTAGAAATACATAACAAAACAATTTTTGCGTTTACCTGAATTAAAAATTATTCATCCTATTATAATTTTCACACACAGTAGTTAGTGTTCAAAGAAGATAGATAAATGATTATTGTTACCTTCTAGGTAATCATCTACCAGATACAGTGAGAATAAATGTATCTCACTTCGTTGTAGAACCCTACTTCCACCCAGTGGTCCGATATTTCAAATGTCTGAGGTACGGACACACCGCGAAGGTTGGTTGGTTGGTTGAAAGTTGACGAGCCAGAGACAGGGTTGGCACTTAGCTTCCCTTGACACTGCGACCAGCTGGGGTCTATTGTATCACTCTGTCGTCAGTGGTTCCTCATTCAAACTGGTTTGTGCCTTCAATTAGCTTTAGAAGCCTGTTGATAAGGTTCTTCGAATTCATGCCTGTTTCCGGGCTGATCTCTCTGTGTCGCCTACTACTTAGGGCGTCACAGTCGAAGATAATATGAGAGGCTGTTTCCTCCTCTTCATCACATAGCCTACACTTCACGGTTTCCCTACGTACTCCCATGGTGTTTAGGTGTTTTCTTAGGCCGCAGTGTCCAGTCAACAGACCTATTATTATACGAGCCTTCATTCTGTTCAGGTTCAGAAGGTCAGCCGTCAGGGTCCGGTTTGGATGCCGTACCATGACTTTGCTGTGTATTTGCCCGACAGTTTGATCCCAATATTGTTGGTGTCTTCTTTTCATCCACTCGTCGATCAGGGTCCTGCATCGGTTTTTGCTAATACCATGTGCAGGTTCTGGCCCTGTGAATAGCGTTTCAGATGCTTGTCTAGCTAGCTGGTCCGCTTTGACGTTGCCTTCAATGCCTCTATGACCTGGCACCCACATCAAGGTGACCTTGTTGTGTTTTGCCAGCTCAATGAGGTTCTGGAGGCAGTCCCAGACCAGTTTGGACTTTATCTGTATAGAGTTGAGTGCTTTGATAGCACTTTGACAGTCAGATAGAATGTAGATGTGTTTTTTCCTATAACCACTTTCTAGATTCTTCTGAATGCATACCATAATAGCATGTGTTTCAGCTAGAAATATCGTGGAGCATTTGCCAAGTGGTATTATGTAATCTCTTCTTGGCCTTACCCCATGTATTCCTGCTCCCGTTCCTTCAACTGTCTTTGAACCGTCTGTATACCAGACTATGTCCGCAGTTGATTGTGATTATATACTCGGGGCCCATCCAGATTCATCAATTCGTGTTTCGAATGGTTTTTCGAATGAGTATAGGGGTTGCATGTAGTCTGAAATCATTTCGAGTTCTTCGATGTTGATTACATGAGTGATTCTGGTATGTCCAGTTGTTCGGATTCTCCAGTTTTTTGTTTGTTTCAGTCTGTATGCACGCATCCTGGCCTCTCCAATGACATGTAAGTCAAGTGGTTCGAGGTTTGGGATGATTTCCATTGCAGCTGTTGGAGTGCTATTCATTGCACCCGTGATACAGAGACTCTGGATTTTCCCAAGGTTAGTGTTTGCCTGTTTTTGATTTGTTTTTGGCCACCATAAGAGTGAGTCATAAGTTATTCTTGGTCTTATTACCGCTGTGTAAAGCCACCGCGAAACTATATGTAAAAGCAAATCGCAACGTTGTAAAATATGTTCTGACACTCATGATATGAATGATGTTTGTTCAACCCCCAATACATTCTGCATATATTGTCAGTCGAACGAACACACGTCAATAACAAAAGTGTGTTCCATGTACTCGCATCAACTTAAAATAAAGAAAGAAATGGCAACGGGTAACATACCATATAAAGATGCGGAAAAAAGTGAACAACCCCTCCAATGCTAAAATCACTACACACAACCAATTCTCTATTCCAAATAATAATGAAAATTTCCCCGCCCTACCAGCAGCATCCTCTTCTCAAGAAATCCCCAGATTATTCATTTAGAAACCCAAACAAACCACAGTAAGTAAATAACGAAAACATTCTGCTCCGCCTACATCTCCCATAGCGATTACAAAAAAAAACTCCAATTAACTGTAACGAATTTTGAGTATCTCTGGTATTCTTCTACTACCTCCTCTCTTCTTAACGGTGAAAAGGTTGAACCAGGAGAAATTCCATTTTTTATTAAACATTTTTTATTAAACATTTGGATGAGGAGCATCGTGGTATATGGATTGGACGACGAGGTTCAACGGAATGGCCAGCTCGATCACCGGACCTCACACCTTTGGATTTTTTCTGTGGGGATACCTCAAATCGAAGGTTTACGCCACTGAACCTGACAATATTGACGTTTTAAAACAACGTATTGTTGCAGAATGTGAGGCTGTTTCCGCAGACACATTTGCAAAAGTACGAGAAGAGTTTAAAAATAGGATATTTCACTGTCAGGAAGTAAATGGAGGTCACTTCGAGCAATTTCTCCAAGTAGATACTGATTCTTAAATCTGTAATAATTAATATCATACTGAATGGAATTTAAATTTTTACTGATGAGCCATTAAAACTGCCATAAACACAAACAAAATTTGTTTCATTGAATAGGTTTTTTCGATACCTTTTAAAAGAGGTGTCGCTTGCCGTAGGGTTCCATCTAAAATTATTGGTCACAATGGCCTTGTGACGTCATCTTTGACGATTTCGTCATCTATCATCACTAGTAGGGAAGTTTGATATTCAGTTTCCAAATTTCACTTGCTTATGTATAATCGTTCCAAAAATAAGAGGGAGGGAGAGGACTTTTGAGAAGCACTGTATACAAGGCCCTAGATAAAAAATAACCGCCATTATGCATTCGTGGATTTGTCAAAGGCCTTTGATATCGGGTGAAATTCACAAAAAATCAATTACTACTGCGTTAGAGGACTTGCCTACAATTTACCGAAAGACTACGTATCAAATTGCAAACAAATGGTTGATAATGAAGGAATAAGAAGTTACTCGAGAACCGTTACTTACAGAGTTCCACAGGGGACCGTACTCGGGCCAGTTTTTTTCGCAATTTATTTAAACGGCCTAATGACATTTGGATCAGGAGGTTAACTCATCAGCATTGCAGATGATATGGCCATTTTGTATGAGAAAAACCTGGGCAGATGTGAAAACAATATCATCTCTTTCCTTATTATTCCAGCTCCATTTCCATGCAGAATCTCTTCTTCAACCAGCATTATATTTGGGCATTAAGCAAAGCATAGTGCATGGGTGAAGTGTATATAGTTTAGAATAATCTGAACGGCATCATTGAACTAACTCTAATTGATATTAACTCAGTTTGAGGAATTATACGATTCAAGTTAGGCTTGACGGGCTAGTATTATCGTAATATAAAAAAAAACTTTTCACTAAGATATTTTATGTTTCCTCCTTCGTTTGTTGTAGATCCTAAACTGTCATGACTTCTTCAAATTATCCACCACATCCGAAACTTATGTGAAAGTTCCCAGAGTCCGATCACAATCGAGTTGACTTCTACTGTTCGTCGTATACAATCGATAAGTCGCCAAGCCTTCAAGCACTACGACCAGCCATTTGTCTTTCTAACGCGATATAATCAGGAGTCTAGGAACCCCCACAAAAAATTGTTTTTTCACTATATTTCATCAGTGGCGGAGACAACAGATAATTTCCGAAATAAATCATGTTCATTATTGATTGAAAGTAAATGTTTGTGGGAGGTTAACGTTTCGTGGCATGGTTCTCAAGTAGATATAATAGAAATACTACCTAATAATAATTTCAATGGATTATTTGCCCTGCATGCTATCTCGATATCACTTCGAGAAATAATATCGAATAAATAGTTCAAAGAACTACAAATAAAAGGAGCATGCGAGGCAAACAGAAATTGGGAAATCATTGAAAATCGTCACTGGTAATTTAGAGCGATTTCTGTTTGTACGTATATTTTAAGATGAGAGATATGGAATTCTTGAAGTTTTATCGGAAGACCTATACTTTCCAATATTGGAATGAAAATGAAATATTGAGGAATGTTTCAACAGGCGCCACTTTGAAACTACCGCACCAATTTGTGATATCTTTACCCAGGTATTAAAGAACAGGTTTTTTGTACCAAAATTTTGATAGCAAAATGAGGCCTTTAGTTTGTCTATAAACTTCGTTATAATTCATATTTTCATACCGTGTGACTCAGACTCATAATACAGCCCCCTTTTCACCTTTGTTTCTCTAGCTATATTTCTGAAATTTGGATCATTGAAATATTTAGAAAAAAAATTACTTCTGGGTTTTCCGGAAATGACATCAACTTTCGATTTTCATATGAGACACCCTCTATAGCATTACATTTTTGAAGTCTGCGTAAGTATCTGAATCCAATGATACCTTATAGTTGATATGAAACGCACAAATTATAGATGCGACATCTATAATTTGCGTAGTGAAACTCATCCTAGTGAGTTGGAGTTCGAAGGCAGGAAATTTCGTGCAACGTCGATAGGTCACCAACAAACGTCAGCACAGGCCAACCCACAACACCAAAAGTCAAGCTTCAAGTGCGTTCAGAGTATCGCAAACAAATAACAAATGAAGAGAGTTTTGTTTCAACTCCAAGGGAGCCCACCATCGGCCATGGATGGTGGGCTCCCTTGAAGTTGAAACAAAACTGTCTTTCTCCTTTTCTTATAGTTGATATTTCAGTGTCAGAACACCCATTTCATTTTTCGATCTAGAGAGCCATGAACTCCATAGAATTATTCCAAATAATCAAAATAATATCCTATTTCCGAATAAAATAGTTTTGTGATTCGAAATATGTGCCAAAGAAGTAGAACAAAATGTTTTTTTACTCGAAACTCAATTTTTTCAAAAGGTACCATAATGGTACTCTGACGTCATTTGAAATTACCATCGATGGTGTATCCATCCATATTATGTTCATAACCAATACGAACATATGTATTTGAAAAAAGTTTAAGTATCTTCTCAGTTCAATAACAATACTGTATCAAGGTGGCTATGGAACCCAAATCACATTTTGATGTTTCGTAAATCTGTATTTGTCAGTTAGTCACTGAATACATTATAGAATTGATCGAATTGATGATAGGAATGAGTTATTCTACGGAGATCTGGTCAATATTTCATCCAACCGATGGAGCACCTAAAGCTCGAAGGCCTAGGTTCAAATGGCAATGTAATTAAAGGAATAACAATTAGGTATTCTCTTACAATTTAATTAAAAACGAAACAAAGTTGAAAAAAAACTCATAAAAGCTGTTTGTAATGTCCAACACCAACATCCAAACATGTTCGAGCTCGTTTGGCGGTATTTCGAATAGCATTATTCAATTGTTGAGGCGTTATACTTTGAATGACTTGTCTAACTCGTAATTCCAGGTCATTGCGGCTCGTTGCAAATGTTTTGTAAACCATATTTTTCAACTGATCCCAAATAATAAAAATCTAAAGGGCTTAAGTTAGGTGATCTTGCAGGCTACCTAACCGAACCATGTGTTCCGATCCACATTTCCCCAAATCGGTCACTATCCTAATATTGTGCGGAGGTGTACCATCATGCTGAAAAAACAGTCGATTTTCCAGATTCAGTGGTATCTACCACCATTTAAAGGTCTATCAAATATTATGGGACCGATTGTCCGATCTCCAAATACTCCTAGCAATACATTAAAACCAAAACTTTCTTGAAAATTCCCCTGCCTACATAAATACTGATTCTCTTGCGTCCAATATCGACTATTTCGTTTGTTGAATAAACCAAGATTGATGAATCTTGACTTGATCGGAGAATACAATTGTTATCAGAAACTCATTATTTGGCTGTACGTTATTGCGTAGTACTCACCTGCAATATTCCATCCTTCTTATACTATCGTCTTCGTACAAATGTTGATGTATTCGATATTTATAAGATCGATACTTGTTTTTTCAAAATTCTTCTGACACTTTCACGACTCTTATCCAACTCAGAAGCTGAGATATGCTGTTTTATCGATTTCCACTCTCATGAGAACATTCATCTCCATATCTTCAGGAACAATATTATGTTGTTCATTACCAACATTATTATCAGGCTCTCTCTCTCTCTATATATATATATATATATATATATATATATATATATATATATATATATATATATATATATATATATATATATATATATATTGTTATGTTATGTTATGCCAGTTGTAAATTTACAAAAAGAATAATTACTAGATGGTTAATGGTTTCAAGAGTTTGTTTGTGAATAACTTTTGAAATTCTATGTATATTGTGAGCCTAGGTAGAATATGGATAGATAAAAATGTCAAAATACTATAAAACAATCAATTTCATACACTGTCAAAATTATTATAACTCATAATTGCCCAAAAGACAATAAAAAGTCTAAAGTTACAAAATTTTCAGGAATAAACAGTAATCAACACATTAATAAATTTGAAACATACAGTATATGAAACGGTAGCTAACAAAAAGTAGCCAATGATAGAACAGCAAATGTCTTTATAAAAATAGCCAATCAGGGAATAGATGGTGAGGTGTAAAATTGGAAATTGTGGGAGAGTAACAATGAGATGGTATCAGAAGCAATTATTATAGAAATTTGTAAATAATGATAAGAGTGGAAAAATAATTGTATATATAAATTATGCAATATAAAGATAAACAGTGAAAAGTGACAATTTAGTGCACCAATTCAAGAATTCAAATGAAAAAACAAGGAGAAAAAGATGTATCTAGGCGATAGAAAATAAAGCTTCAAGGGAGATCGAGAATAAATTTCCAAGCGGATGCCACGCAAAAATTTTACTAAAAGAAAATTGGAATAATCCCATCATTTGGTAAACAAAACAAATATTACCTTAATGATAATATATCCACGGATCCAAGTGCTGATTTCCGCATCTAAATAGTTCCTGATTCATGGTATTGCAGTCCTGACAGCGATTGGAGAGAGGAGACATCCTGATTCATGGTATAAGTAGAACACCAACAGTTCCAACCAGGTATAAAACTTTAATAGTGCTCTTCCGGTCCTGAACTATTTCACCAATAACATATTTCACATTCGTAGAACTTTATGTCACCCTATTTTGAACAATAACAGAAAACGTCACTCTCACGGAAAAAGTGAGGTTCTGTTTATCTATCCATTATCTGATTTATTATTATTATCCGTGAATATTTGTTTGATTCACCCTAGTATAAGTTATTTGTTGTAGGCCAGGTATTATTAAGTCTTCCTGAATAAAGGAGATAATTGCTTTTTAATATTTTGTTGTTTGTTTTCTCACAATGATCAATAACATACCAAAGACCATTCAATAAACTGAAGTTAGCCAGCAGTGGCAGTGTCTCTATTGCTTTGAAACGGCCACCTTGAGATAAGGGCGTACCAACTGTTGCTTAGCCGTGGTGAGGAAAATAATAATTGTTGGTAGCGTGACGAGAGAACAGTGACGTTCGCTGGCAATTATTATTACAGCATACAATACAGGGGCAGAAATATCTATTTATATCATATCAATTTGGCTCACAAAGAATACCAAAAATAATTAGCAATTTCAATATACAAAAACAATATATATATATATATATATATATATATATATATATATATAATATTTCCAATTCATCAAAACATAACAAAATGGCACCCAAAACGTGGGGCAAAAATATTACAATATTATATTTAAAAAAATTCATCATTATATAACAAATGTCGTCGCAACGTAGTGGCAAAGTAAGGGCAATATATCATTTCATAATATTAATTGAGGAAAAGGCGAGTAAAGGAAATATATTATTTCTTAATATTTATCGCAACGTAGTGGCAAAGTAAGGGCAATATATCATTTCAAGACAAAGTAAGGGCAAGCAAAGGCAATATATTATTTCTTAATGACACTGGGTGAACATTAGCAATTGGCATTTCAACGAGTAAGGCTAAATATTTGTGAATAAAAAATGGATCTGAGAGATGGTAAAAAAGTTGGTTTGGTAGAAGGTGCAGAAGGTAGAGATAGGGGTGATCAGGAACAAGGAGAGAGTAGTAATGTGAATGAAATAAAAAGTGAGAATATACAAATGGACAGTAAATTGGATAAAATGATGGCTTTCATAGCAAGTATGGAAGAAAAAATGAATGAAAAGTCAGAAAAAAATATGGCAGGAATGGAAAGTAGATTGAAAAATGATATGAATGAAAATTCAGCAAGTATAGAAAAAATTAATAAAAAAATGGATAAAAATTCAGCGAGTATGAAAAATGATATGAATGAAATGAAAGAAAAGTCAGAAAAAATGAATGAAAAAATGGGAAGTATGAAAAATGAAATGAAAGAGCAGATAGAAAGAATGAATGATAGAATAATAGAAAGTATGGAAAAATGTTTCAAAGAAAGTAGTAAACCTTAGAAACAAATATTGAGCAAAATAAAATTCAGGGAGTACTTATACAAAAAACAGATGTTAGTAACAATTTATTAGAAAAAGATGACAAACAAATACAAAATATAAAAATGAATTTCGATCTCCAAAATAACAAAGTAACAAAAATTAAAATATATGACAGAAACATGGTGAAGATGAATTTTGAATTGCAAAAAGGGAATGAAAATGATAAAATAATAATAATAAAAAAAAATTACATAAGAGTGGCATACAAAAATTTTGAGTTGGAAAAAGGAAACACAAATAAAAAAATAATAGTAATGCAAATCAATGACATCTACAGGGCGAATAAAAGTTTCGAAATAAAGCAAAGCAATACAAATAATAAAATTATAATAATAATGGATAGTAAAATGTCTACTATAAAAATAGGAAAGAATTTGAATAAATTTTACTTTCAAATACAAGAAAATGGTAAAATTATGAAAAATAGAATAGTTGAAAATATTAACATAAAATTTCAATTGAAAATTTGTAAAATGAAAAATAAGCTTGCAGTTACAAAACAAGCAAGGTTCCATAGAAGGAGAGACAAAAATAAAAAAGAAAATTTAGGGAATAATAAATTGTAGGCTAAAAATTTGATAGGTAATTAAGGAAAAAAAATGGAAAAAAGTTAAAAAAATAATTTGATAGATAGTTAGGTTTTCAGAAACATTTGAGTAAAAGAAAATAAAATGAAAAACAAAAGTAAAGAAAAAAATATATATCAATGAGAGAAAATATTGAGGAAACAAAACTACGCATAAATATTTCAAGAAAGAAAATAATAATAATGAATAACAATAAAAAAAATACTGAAAAATAGAAAAGTTGATATGAATATTGGTACAGGTTAGTTAGATAAAGTAAAGTGAAAAACAATATAGATTATAAAGAAGGAAAAATATAGAAATGGATAATAATTATGTGAATTTTGAAGAAAAATGAAAAGAAATGAAGATAAAAATATTTTGTGTATAAAATGAATGTATGTGAGAAATGAAAGTGGGTATGATAATAATAATAATACTAAAGAAGTATATTATAATAAATATGATGATGATGATGATAAAGGTATATTAATAAATAAAATGAAGGTATATTAATAATTAAAATGAAGGAATTAATGAATTATAAATGAATATAATATGTTTATTATGTATGAATAATGAAAAAGCGAAAGAGTATATGCACAAAATGAAAGTAAATGATATGAGAGATTCAGATAAATAAAATATCCAATTCAATATGAATTTAAAGAACAACTGAAGGAAAAGATAGGAAAAATGATAAATCAGTATAATTGAAAGAGTACCAGTAATTGTAAAATTGAAAATTGAAAATAATATCAGTATATATAAAATGAAAGTAAGATGATAAAAATGAAATATAAAATGTCATATATGATGATATCTTGAAAAGTTTTCTCTCTTGATCTGAAAAGAAGTCCATAGTCAAGTTTTTCTGGAACAACAAAACGTAGTATTAGTAGTTGTAAATAATCGTTGTTGTTGAAGAACTTGTTTTTCGAGAAATCCAGTTAAGAAGTTTTCTGAAATTAGAAAAATATAGTATTAGTCAAAGTAAAGTTAATAGATATAAATAAAGAAATTGATATTCAAACTTTTCTAACCATTAGAAATTTTTAAAAAAAATTTCAAAAAGAATATTATAGATGGTTAATGATTTCAAATTTTTTGTGAATAACTTTTGAAATTCTATGTATATTGTGAGCCTAGGTAGAATATGGATAGAAAAAAAATGTCAAAATACTATAAAACAATCAATTTCATGCACTGTCAAAATTATTATAACTCATAATTGCTCAAAAGACGATAAAGAGTCTAAAGTTACAAAATTTTCAGGAATAAACAGTAATCAACACATTAATAAATTTGAACCATACAGTATATGAAACTGTAGCTAACAAAAAGTAGCCAATGATAGAACAGCAAATGTCTTTATAAAAATAGCCAATCAGGGAATAGATGGTGAGGTGTAAAATTGGAAATTGTGGGAGAGTAGCAATGAGATGGTATCAGAAGCAATTATTACAGAAATTTGTAAATAATGATAAGAGTGGAAAAATAATTGTTTATATAAATTATGCAATATAAAGATAAATAGTGAAAAGTGTCAATTTAGTGCACCAATTCAAATATTCAAATGAAAAAACAAGGAGAAAAAGATGTATCTAGGCGATAGAAAACAAAGCTTCAAGGGAGATCGAAAATAAATTTCCAAGCGGATGCCACGCGAAAATTTTACGAAAATAAAATTGGAATAATCCCATCATTTGGTAAACAAAACCAATATTACCTTAATGATAACATATCCACGGATCCAAGTGCTGATTTCCGCATCTAAATAGTTCCTGATTCATGGTATTGCAGTCCTGACAGCGATTGGAGAGAGGAGACATCCTGATTCATGGTATAAGTAGAACACCAACAGTTCCAACCAGGTATAAAACTTCAATAGTGCTCTTCCGGTCCTGAACTATTTCACCAATAACATATTTCACATTCGTAGAACTTTATGTCACCCTATTTTGAACAATAACAGAAAACGTCACTCTCACGGAAAGAGTGAGGTTCTGTTTATCTATCCATGATCTGATTTATTATTATTATCCGTGAATATTTGTTTGATTCACCCTAGTATAAGTTATTTCTCATAGACCAGGTATTATTAAGTCTTCCTGAATAAAGGAGATAATTGCTTTTTGATATTTTGTTGTTTGTTTTCTCACAATGATCAATAACATACCAAAGACCATTCAATAAACTGAAGTTAGCCAGCAGTGGCAGTGTCTCTATTGCTTTGAACCGGCCACCTTGAGATAAGGGCGTACCAACTGTTGCTCAGCCGTGGTGAGGAAAATAATAATTGTTGGTAGCGTGACGAGAGAACAGTGACGTTCGCTGGCAATTATTATTACAGCATACAATACAGGGGCAGAAATATCTATTTATATCATATCAATTTGGCTCACAAAGAATACCAAAAATAATTAGCAATTTCAATATACAAAAACAATATATATATAATATTTCCAATTCATCAGAACATAACAATATATATATATATATATATATATATATATATATATATATATATATATATAAAAAATGTAAAACTTTGGTGTAACTGATGGTATTTTTGGGTTCTGGTTTTGAAATTCGTGAATACCACCTATTGCGTCAATAGGGGGTATTTCTATCTAGTACAAGAAACAAATTTAAACTTGTCAATGTCAACCCTAGGAATCATTGATTGCATCTGAGAGCAAATGTGAATAAAGAATCCTAATTTATCATTTATTATTAATTACAGGATAGTTGTGTATCGTTCAATGTAAAAAAGGTCAATTCCCAAAATTGCTATAGCTTATTGACTGCTACGTGAATTACTCAATAAATAAATGATTTATCAACCATAGATCATATTAGTCAATATTCTGTTCATTCATCATCATCATACTGAGACTGAACAGTCGTAATGGATTCAACTAGTTTTCTTGATATTTTCCATCCAATACATTCGATACAAGTGGAGTATAATGCAGAACAGGTATCCATAATTGTTTGCTGAAGATAATCGAAACTAAAGAAATAGAGAAACAAGCTCACCAAGATTAGCAGGGTACGTTCATATCTCACATTCTCACAAACGAGGGGGATTTATCCCAAGAACATAAACTAGAAAGTTAATTCGACTCAGAAGTTCCATCTCAACATGTTCACGATTTCGCAAGATGTGTTTTAATTGTTTCGTCTTATGCCAGAAAGTTCGGAGGGGATTTGAACATATTATGCAACTACTTGAATTCAGCGATATCATACAATGAGAATTTGAAGATAATTGGTATCGATGTTCGTATAAAGACATTGTGCCGATTTTTTAAGTTCTATCAAACTGCTGCATTTTTTTTTCTACGACGCAACTGCTAGAACAATAATGGGGATTGAAGCAACAGGAAGATGAAGTATATACAATTTGACGTTTTTCAAGATAAAATAATGTACTTCTTAGAAATTTCGGCTATTGACCCAATCAATTGAAAGAAAAAATAATGAGTGATGCTATTCTTACAATGGCACCGACGAACCCCCTTGTTAGGTATATTTTCCAGCAATACCTCGGAAAAGTTCGAAGATGGGCCAAATCAGTCGAGTGGTGTCAAAATGGCGGCTATCGGAAAATTAAATAATCTCAATCTTTCATTTTCATACCAATATTGGCAAACTATAGATTTTTTGATAGGACTTTATGAGCTCCACAACTTTTACTCGAAGGGTTTTTCTCTAACATGTACACAAAAATAAAAAATCTCTGTAAATTACCATTTATAATTTATAATTTTTGTTCACTCTCTATGCTCCTTTTTGATTCGCCAGTATCAACCAGAACATCACTGTTTTTTAACATTCTTCGATTTCAAAGTGAAACCATATAAATAAATATTAGTTATATATTTTCTAGATCAAATTGAGAAACCCAATGAGAAAAAAAATATATTTCTTTTGAAAGATATCAGGAAATATCTCGGAAGTGCTTCCAAATCGGGGAATGTTGCAGACTATACCATGAGACCTCTTATTTCAACCCATGCATAAGAAAAACTATTATGCAAATAATCTACTATCATTGTAGCTAGAGTTGAATAGCTCTCACAATATGCTTGTCCTCTGTATCTGGATCTGTAGTATGAAGAATAACATTTTGAGATATTCAACTTATTATATTTCAATTCATTTCATTGAAATCGCAAGATTTAACAAGTTATACCACTGCATCTCGTGATATGGCCAACCGAATCCCCTGAATTGAATGCTATAGACAATACCAACAGATAATATAACACCAATGAAGTTCATTCAATAACAGATATTTCTGATGTTTCATGATTACTTTTTTATATTTGAAACATTGTATTTTGTCTGATAGAAGTTAGTTCATTTCCTGATGGATTCTTCGAAACACCATTGATTCTGGTAATGGCGTTAGTTTCAAGTATGAAGTAATACACTATACCTATGGAATTTTCAATGTTTGGGAATCGCAAAAATAATTTTTGAATGACATTTTATTCAACATCTATCAATTGAATGAAGATATGTCCCATTCAATGTCAAAAACTGTCCATCATTTCAGAAACAAATGTTTAATGATGACCCAGAGGCCAAAAAAGTTGGATCTGAAGTCTGACACGACCAAAGTGAAGCCCGATATGGTATGGAAAATATGGAAAACAACAAAAATTAACAAAAAAATTAGAATACGGATTTTTTTCCTTATATATATGATTCAGTTCATTCGTATAATTCTTTTTAAAGAAGTTTGGACATGGTATTTGTCATCTTCAGCATTGAGACTTATCTTACATAATTTCTGCATTGGCATCGTACAAAAGTTGTTTGATGTGTGTGAATTCGAAGTTATCGGGAATGGATTGTTTATCTTTTATATTTCTTTTTTACCCTCTTCATGATTACATTGGATTGTTGAGATTGAGTTATAGTGTATGAGCCTCACTGTATTTTTTTGGCAGCATATGTGAAGATCAGTTATTATTATTACTATAAACAAAGTTAAAACAGGTTGTTATAAATCTGGCTTCTATTGTTAATGCTGTTGGGGTGGTTTTCATTTTGTATCATTTCAAGGAATTTTCTTACTCTCATATTCGTTTCTTTGGTTAAAATTTCAACGTTGTTAGTGTCAAACTTATGTTGATTTTCCTTTTCGTGTTTGGATAAGGCTGTAATGTCAGTTTTTGAGTACTTGTGGGCTTGTATTCGTTTTTGCAAATACTGTTTTGTTTGACCTATATTTGACAGTCTATAAACGGTATTCTATATACTATATGAGTTTGTTTGTTTTTTGGTATTTCTGGTTTTAATTTTGATTATATGGTCTTATTTGTATTTTGCAGACGGTGTGATATAGTTTTGTTGTGTTTTCCCATTGTTTTATTGATTTTATTCTATTTTTTTTTTTGAAGTGGTTTTTTATATTTTTTTTTTATTCTTTTTTTAAATTTTTATGAATCGGACCTTTATTCCGAATATGAGGTCAAGAAACTGGAGAATATATATATATATATATATATATATATATATTATATATAAATATATATATATACATATATTTATATAGAGGGTATAATCTAAACTCTTGCATAACAGTTGATAGTCAAAAACAGAAGTTTTCTCTAAAAATTTTTCTAGCTCAAAAAAATAATTATTTACTAAAACTCCGCTGTTTTGCGGTTCCCAGAATTTGGACGAATTTACTAGAAAAAATTATATAATTTTTTTGTTTTTTTTTCGAATTATTAACCACTGATTTCTGTTCCAAAATGACATCATACACGGGTTGGCAAAAGGTTGGATAACACCTTGTACACGACGTTTCACCTGAACACGACGTTTCGGCAAAATCACATTTGCCATCTTCAGGTGATGTCTCATCAATTCGAACTCGACTTGGAATATTCTACCAAGCTTCATTGCTGATTTCGGTCATTTCTTTCAGTTTGGTTGGTTGTTTCGGTATTTCGTGAAGACCTCCGAAATTTGCGCGGATGTCCAATAATAAATTGAAAATTCAAATCTATCACTTGGTATCGATTGCAGAAATTTCCGAAGAATCAACTTTGAGAACTTGGGGTTAACAAGTCAACTGAAAAATCATCAGACTATATCCACTGTAACTCTATATACAATACCTCAGATGAGAAAAATTATGCGTCGGAATTGAATTTCCCTAATTTTATTATTTCATGACTAGCCTACGGTACGTTAAAATGATAATTCCTCAATCCTGCGATATCACTGTAAGAATTCAAATTTAATTCACAACTCAATTGCCACAGAATTATATCAATCCACAAATTTTGGTACACATCACAATCACTTTCCGAGTTTCGTTCGAAAAATTGTTTCGATCCACTAATCATTTTGGTCAAATCATATGAAAAACTGATATAAATATGTCCATATAAAAACACCAATACGCAACGCAATATTCGAACCCAATCGACCAAGTCATTATGAAAGCAACTTACCAAATATTTTATAAGATTTCGATTTGAGTATGGGTATATAAACCTTATCGACAAACTGAATGTTTATCAGTTTACCTTCGTTCAATCCTGAAGACAACAATGAAAACTGTGCGTTCGTGAAAATTTGCGATTGTGAAAATTTGTACTAATCTTGTTTGTTTTTACAGATCATCTTATTCGCTTCCGCCGTCATTGGGCTGGCTGTAGCAGGTCCTCATGGTGGTCATGTAAGTTCGGATATATAATTAGAATATTCCTCTGAATTATTGTGGATACAAATAAAAAAAAAATCTTTCGTAGACAAGAGAGAACTAATCTGGAAAAAACTAAAACTAAGAGTTCTGGGAAATCTAAAACCATTATTTTAAAGATTTCAGGCGGTTTCTACTAGAATATAGAGGTTTTAAACTTGAAAAATCAAATTTATTTTTTAACAATAGTGAATTTTTCGAATCCACTGGTTAGAAAATTCCGCCATATGAAAATGACAAATTCTAAATAGTAAACTGCCTATATTTCATCGCATCATTGCATGGAATTTTTTGAGAAATAGGGTTTGTGGGGCCTAGTTTGTAAAATTTTCGAAATTTGTTGCAAAATAAGAAATGTTGACCATTTTTTCGAAAACAAAAAGGCATTGAGAGGCCTCTGTCGTAAAATGTGTCACATCCATACAATTCTGAAAAAAATATGTTTCAACAAAATGAAATTGTATTAGAAACAGGAGTGCATCACAAAGGAAATAATTCTGGTTATCTGTACAAGAACAGGAAAGGATGATTAATAAGAAACAATGTAATTTTTGAGGAGAGGCTACTTATAAATGCTCAAATAGGTCACCATCATGTTCCACACAAGCTGCTAGTCTTCTAGTAAATGAGCCCCGAACTCTAGCAAGCATTGCTCCATCAGTTGAATCCTTGATTCTTTTTTTCATATTATCTGCAGTTGTCGAATGATTTCTGAAAACCCTTTTCTTCACGTACCCCCTGGAAATAAATCTATAGGAGTAAGATCTGGAGATCGCGCGGGTCAAGATATAATACCTAATAGTATCTCCTGTACCTATCTAACGATTAGGATAGGATTGATCTCAAAATTATCGCACCATCTTATGGTTATGTAATGCAGCACCATCCTGTTGCAACCACATGGTGTTCAAATCTTCTTCTAACATTCTGAGAAAATGTTCGCGGAAAAATTAGAAATACCTCTCACCATTCAGCACATTGTCGAAAATGTAGGGTCCAATAATGTGATTTCCAATGATTCCACCCCAAACATTAAGCGACCATCGCTTTTGGTTATCAACAGTCCTCAACCAGTAAGGATTTTTGATTGAATAATAATGTATATTATGTCTGTTGTTTCTAAACGTTACTCCATCAGAAAACAGTATTCTGATAGAATTAGAGTAGTTATAAAAAGCTGTATATTTCATTTTATATAACCCAAGAAATTTGGTGTACTTTGTTGATGTCTCAAATTCTTCATGTGTTTTCAGACTGAATGAGATGCTCTCTGTTAGAAATAATAATTTTAAATTTATTTCCTGTTCATCTTCACGCGTATCCAATATGAATGCATACTTTTTCCCGGTCGAGTTACGGTAGTAAAAACGGCGTATAATATGAAATCGGAAGAGTGTGAGGCACATGATAAATCATTTATAGAAATCAGAAAAAGTATGGGTTCCAAGACTGACCCTTGGGGCTCTCCAAGGTTCAATACTTTGTTGATGAGTTCTAGAAGACAGATTGGGATCGATTGAACTGTTACTGTTTTCACTGGAATCGTAGAAATTTACCTTGTGTAAAAGTCTCACACGTGCACGCAGTCAAATGCTTTCGGGAGGTCCAAGAACTTCACGAAAATGAGCTCATTTTTCTCAAGTTCCTCGTTCATATTTTTTTTGTATTCATTGATTGCAAGTGTACATTCTAAGTGGATGTTGAATTAACTTCTGAGTGCTTTTCGCTAATGAAAAGGGCAATTGGAAGTTTAACCTGAGGGTTTTTTTTTGGAAATCAGACCTTCAATATGGTTTTAAATATATCACTAGCAATACATCTTTGTCAGAGGTACCAGTATGACATATCTGAAAGATAAATATATTTTGAGATCAACATTGTAGAAATAAATAGCCTTCCAAAAATTATCAATTATGTTGACGACCCCTATCAGAGTTAAATCATTGAAATTGAGAAATGTAGTACGAGAGGTATTGAGAAGTGGTAGGAAATGATTGGGTCGGATAAAACTTTCACTGGATAGATATTTTATGCACCGTGTTACCTATTTTAATGATAATAATAAGGGTCTTTATTGATTACGTAACAATTTTCTTAACACATTATAATATAGTAGGGCAAGGTTCAATTCATTCAGTGGCTAAACTGAATGTCTGTTCTTCCACCTAACCCTGAAAAAGATAGACAAAAAAGCGCAGAGAAGTAACCTATACTGAGGAATTTAGTTCAGTTCAATACTTGAAAAAGCAAGATATACATTACTCACTAATAAAAAAGATGCTCGAAGAGTTTAGTTTTAAATAACATGATTCCGACGGATATTCTAACGTTTGACGGGAGAGAATTGATTACTTTGGCGATATCGTAGCTGAATGATCGTTCGAACTGTACTGTATTGTGTAGGGGAGGTGTAAGCTTTCCCTTGAATCTTATATTCAGGTTATGAACATCTGTGCGAAAACTGATTTTTTCATAAGGATAGGGTGGTGTTTTATGATTCAATATTTTGTGATACATACATACAGTATGTATATATCTACGTTCTTTCATTCTCACCCATTTGATTTCTTTGTATAAATGACTGATATGACAGTACTTTCGAACCCCAAAAATGAGTCTAATACACGAGCTTTGCACTTCTTGAATCCTCAGAGTATCCACGTTATTAAAACAGTTATGGAATAAAATATCAAAGTAATTTAACTTTGACAACACCAACGTTTCATATAATAGAACTTTTATGGATCTAGTAAGGTACTGGCGTATTTGGTAGATCAATTTAAAACTAGCATACGCTCTCTGCATACAGATAGAGACGTGCTCAGTGAACCTCAAGTCTTGGTCCAAATATACACCTAAATTTTTTTCTCCACTTTTAATTATTTCATTGTTGATTACTATTGGATGATCTTCACTTAACCCAGTTACTTCTAGCCAATCTTTGATTCTTCCAAACAATATAGCAAAAGACTCCTTTGGGTTCAACATCAAGCAGTGCTGTGAGGAATATTTGAGTACATTTTGAAGATCAAAATTCAGAGAAGTTATAGCTTGTGTATATTCGTCAGGCTGAAATGGTATATATAACTGAGTATCATCTGCGTAAAAGTGATGATTGCATGATAAGAATATTTTTGTGAAGTTGGAAATATATAAGGAGAGTAATAACGGACCAAGTATTGAGCCTTGTGGAACACCAATGCTATTGATTCAGTACTGAGACAGTCTGTTGTTATAACTCACTACTTGTATTCTGTGACTCAAATAGTCCATAATAAGAGTAGAAGCACTCACAGTCAATCCACAGAATTTCATTATGGCCTCGATAATTTGATGATTCAGGGTGTCGAATGCTTTCGAGTTGTCTAACAGAACCAATAGTGTTAGTTTTGCTCCATCATTCTCCCTGAAAATATCATCGGTAATCTTCATCAGTGCAGTACAGCAGCTATGATTTTTTTTAAATCCTGATTGGTTTGCCGGGATTATTTTATTTTCCAACAGGTGTTTGCAGAGTTGAATTTCTATTATTTTTTCGAGGATCTTTGACATGTGATGATGGATTGGGTATTTGAGGATCACTTTGGCTATTTGAGGATCACTTTCACTTTGGCTTTTTTCCAAATTGCTGGGAAGACGGAATGTTGCAAAGAAAAGTTAATAACATAAGTTTTCCCTCACTGATTTTCGTGAATTATTTGTCTGTTTTTCAATGACTTATTTTATACTTTAATCGATGGACTGGGATTTGGTGGTATTTGGTATCAATATCGCGAAATCCCGAGAAAATAATCACTTACTCTGCTTTTGCATTATTCTAAGGATTTTTGATCCTGAGGAAACTCTGTTTCAGGACAATGCTCATTACAAATTCGAGTATGGCGTTCATGATCCCCACACTCACGACCACAAGTCTCAACACGAGCACAGACATGGACCACACGTTACCGGAGGATACACCTTGAAGGAAGCTGATGGTACTCACCGCATTGTGAAGTACACATCTGGTCCTCATGCTGGTTTTGAAGCGGTAGTCGAACGAGTTGGTCATGCTCAACATCCTGCTCATTACGGACATGGTCATGGACATGGACATGGTGGAGTGGGAGGTACCAGCTATGTTGGAGTCACACACTGGGCCAATCAAGGAAGCGATGGACATGGACATTAGAACAGTTTTCGTCTGAAACTGCTGCTACATTGTTGCAAATTGTTAGTTTTTTGTTATTGTTACTTCTCTGAAAATATAGCGAAGTTACTACCCACCGTACTTCTTTGTAATTTCCCAGACTATCAATTTATTAGTGATACATTGAGCTTAAATCCAAATGATTTGAAATGTGAAGGTATCTCTCAAACATGGTCAAAAATAATTGATTGGTCCATCGTCCAACGAATAAGCTGGACTAACGGAAAAAGGGGCTGGGAAGTGAAACAATTTTTTTATTGCTCACGTTCCGGAATTGTTTATTCCTTTTCCAAAGTTTTAAAAATCAAGTTATTCCAGTGATGAATGTTGAACAATGGCAAAGGCAACAGGCTTTTGTCACTAACAAAATAAAATTGGCACATACATATCACAATATACACACGTGAAAATAAGTAAATGAAATAACCTCGAACAAGTAGCAATGAAAACAAAACAACGACCTATCTATCCGGCGGTACAACAAACTGTATTGGGGTAATTATTATTTCTTAATATATCTCTCATCTTCCGCAAATTTTCTGTGTGAAAACAAACATCACTGAGTCTGATAGCTCTATCAATTAGATCAGAGGCTGAGTTGACTTTCTGACTGAAAGAGTGTTCAGAAAGACAGTTTGGAATTCTACCAGAATTGGAAGGTTTCATGAACCAGTTGCATTTCATTGTACCATTATTCTCTCTCATCACTAATGAATCTAAAAAAGGCAGTTCATTCATTAGTTCCTCTTCTAAAGTGAACTGAATGTTTTTGTTGAAACCATTGAAAATTTTAAGAACTTCCTGAGTCTTGTCAGCCGGAATATCTAGTATACAGTCATATACATAACATTCAATGAATTTGTTGTCAAAAGGTAGCCTAAGAGATATTTAAGGCCCATGGCTGTACCTTCTTTTTGTTTGTGAAAAGTTCCATTGAATACAAAATAGCTAGAATTAAAAATGGAATCAATCAACTTCACGAAAAAGTTCAATAGAATAACCGTATGAGCAGATATTGTACCCCATAGCGATATTAAAATTTCTTTGGTCAAACACTTTTATGTGGAAAGAGAGACAATATCTAATGAGATTGGAATATAAGTATTAGTTACAACAATGTCTTTAGAAAATATTTGGTGGGCAAAACATGCTATAGTATGTTAGAGAATTCACACAGCTGACGACGGTTCTGAGGGGGACACCCTGTTTGTGCGTTTTTCTCAGTCAGTTTTTTGCGTTATCTAACGTTATATATATATATATATATATATATATATATATATATATATATATATATATATATATATATATATATAACGTTAGAAAACTAAAAAAACTGACTGAGACTGAGAAAATGTAAATATTTTGTGGTGATGCAGTTATGTTTTAATCAAACTCTATTTTTACTTTTGTGGAAGCTTTCGAAATAAGTTTATTTCTTCTTCAGTCAATCTGAAAAATATGGTACAACTGATGATAGACATATTCAAAAAAATTAAATATTTCTTACAGTATCTGAGTATAAGATGAAATTAACATTCAGAAAAATTGTATCATCTTCAGACAGTAATATGAAAAGTCAAGATGAAGTTTATAAATGAAAGATGTATACAGGGTGTAATAAAATAGATTATGATTTTTTGTAGGAGGTTGATTCAAGTTATTGATGAATTATTGAATTTAGGTTTTTTTATTCAATTTTGTTTCAATATCCGAGTTATTGGAATCAATTATGTTCAAACTTTGGAAAAACGTTTTTTTATTCATTGATTTTTTTTCATTTTTTATGTAAACCATTTCTAAAAAACATCTTTTGAATAAATTACTTTCAGTCTTAACTAAAAAAAAGTAATTTATTTTCTTATGATTGTTGTTGTAAAAATTAGTGATAATATTTGTTGTATTTTCCTCTTCACTATTTGGTTGGGAGCTGATGAAATATTATGTCTTCCACTATTGTAGGAATTGGTATTTCTTGTGACCTAACTGGAAAAGAGAATTTTGAAACCAGACTCCCAATGTTTTTTACATTTTTTGGGAGCTCTATGTCAGTATAAAGGTTCATGTTTTTCATTCAAAATCGAAAACTGTCTCGAAAAATGAAAAAATTATCGACAGATACTCATGAGTTTGCTTTCTACAATTCAAAAATAACTAAAGATTGATTCTTCCATTTGAAAGATGGGATACCAAGTGCACTAGAATCGAACGTAGTGTACAGTATCATTTGTGATTGTGGAAAATCTTATATTGTACAAATGAAACAATATATAAAGGATAATTTATCAATTGATTGTTATGAGGAAAAAAAACAGCACTTGCCTGAAACCATTTTGAATCCGGTGGGGGTTTTGAATAGTAATTGTGTTATTCTCAAAAGTGATACCCAAAAGCTGACAGAAATCTATATGCATATTTTGGAACGGTACAGAGAGAGATCACAATAATATAACAGTATAGAATGTCGGTAAATTCAAGGTTTGTAGGCTTCTTAGTAGGAGATTTAAGCCGGTTCTGGGTCTCCCCCCACCACTATGACGTCACGTGTGACCTTGAATAGTTGCAGGTGTGCAGTGTGTGTGTGTTTGACCTTGAGATTTGACTTTGAGATTTGTCATTGAGTTTTGATATTGGGTTTGGTCGACTTTGAGATTCGACTTCAGTTTGACCTTGAATATGACCTTGAGATTCATAACATTAAGTTTTGACTTTGAGATTTGACCTTGAGTTTTGATGTTGGATTTGTTTCGGCAACCAAAAGATTTGATCTCGATGTTTGTTTGACCTTGACTGAAGCTGTGGTGTAGGCATACATATTCTGTGTAGTCATGACCTTCATGAATCCTTGCACTCTCCAAGCGAGGAGGGCATTCATCCTGTGAGAGAGCTAAGAGTGAACTGCGAGTATTGATGAGTGTGTTGATGCTCAAGTGCGTAATGACCTTCACAGTCCCATCTACTGGAAATGGAGTGGGGGTGTCTCTTATAAAATGTGTGGAGTCGTTGATGAGAAATCAGATGTTAGATAATATCCTCAGAGTGAATACAGATTACGAGACTTTTCTTAATTCAGTGATTGTATTTTTTATATAGGTGAAATAATCTATATTTTTCATACAGTCTTACTATGTCTTCTCTTCCAAAAGTTGTAGATTTGAAGAGAATCAATTCTTCAATAATTGAAAAGAGGGTGGGAGCTTTTGAACAAAGACCAATATCATCATTACCCATCGGTAAAGCTTTCAACATACTTGGTATGACGATTTGTATAACCCGATATGGGAGATCTATTCTAATGACATTACGTGATGATAATGATACTTTATTCAAATCATGGTTGTCAAAAAGTATTTCGGATGAATTCAATGCGGACGATGTCAGTTGCATAAATGCTTCAGATTTCAAATATACAATAACATATTTGGGTCAGAGTCCACAAGTAGCAGGGAGTTTGAGAACTCGTCCTCTAGTAGAATTCAACTACATTAAATGATAATATTGTTTATATGTTAATAGTTAGGATATAGTGATTTTATGTTGAATATAGATATTTCTCCATTAAAAAATAACATTCAGTGTAGAAGTACTATATTTGGAGCATCACATTTTCTCATGTAAGTAAAATTATTTGAATATCAATGGAATATATTAACAATTCTTTTTTTCGTTTCAGTTTTCAATATGTGGATGCATTACTCGAGTCAATGTTGGACGGAAGCCGTGGACATCAATACAGCCATCGAGAGATTGAACTCCTACTTGAATGCTTTGAGTCAAGATGTCCTCCATGCTACAGTCTATGATTTGAATGTTTGCTTCGATGAAGATGAAATCCAAAGATGTGCACATTTATCCGAGAAGTACGTCAAGGGTACAATACTTTGTGAGGAATTCAACCAAGGAGCCTTAAACTTGCAACAATTCTGTGAAGAAATGATCAAATTGGATCTGGAAGGATTTCTCCACACCCTTTACCATTCCTACCTGATGACATCATCGAGAAATATCAACTATATGATGAATATGATGATGAATATGATCATGTAGATATTTGATATGAAATAAAACATATATTTACAAAATCTTGTTTATTTATTTTTTCATTACACATAAACATTATTGATATACTTAAAAATATTCAGATATAGTACAAAAATAAAATATTGAACATTTCAAAGTGAATTACGAACAGAGCCATCCAATGCATTGTAAGTCAAGAAGGTGTCGTGTATAATGAGTGCATAGACTTTGGTGTTGGCTGGAAATT
>JAFIRS010005419.1:0-57639 GCA_018342105.1 Gonioctena quinquepunctata | reverse complement strand
TTGTGTGTGGGTTTAGTCCCCAAATTGAAAAAATCTTGGAGAATATAAATTTCCCCAAAAAAATCAAACTATATTATATATATATAAAAATAATATATATATATATATATATATATATATATATATATATATATATATATATTTATATTTTTTAAAAGAAACTTTTGGGACCAGGCTTCGATTTGAACTCCAGAGCAGTACTTCGAAAATGGAATATATTATCGTAAACACATTCAATCTGTCGTTAATTCTTTGAAGTGAAACAAAATCCTTAGAATTGGTTATGGAAAATTACGGAGAAAAAAGCCCTCATTGGTTTCCCAAAATTTTTAAAATGTTTCATTTGGAATTTCCTACCTGCTTTGGTGCGGAAAAAATCGACAGCCTGTGACTGCCACAAAACCGATTCATTTCAATGAATACAAAACTTTTAATTATAAGGTTTTAAAATAAAAATTCACAAATCTAACCCCTCTGGTTAAAAAAAGTTTCAAATTTTTTTTCCAAATTTGGGTTTGGGGTTTATGGTTAATGTCCGTATTCCGCATCAGTGTGCAGGTTGCCAAATTTTTGGAATCATTTTGTAATAAACAGATCCAATTGTTGAACTTTCAATTTGTCACCATCTATTGTAAAAAAAATTTGAAGAGGACGCGAGAATCTCATAAAAGTCTAAAAAAAATCAATCATTACATACAAGGGTTTCCTAGGCATCTTATTAATATGTAGTTTTTAATCCAAAAATAGATTGTTGTATCCCCAAAATGGGAGAAATAGGACTTGATGTTCGAGCTCTTGATCTGACAGGGGTCAAACTTCGTTCAATTAAATTTGGGGGTGAATGTAAAAAACTTTATATTTCAGGTGGACGGCAAGTTTTTTAAATTTTTTTACCCTCATTTACCATTAAATCCCTTAATACACAAAATTTTTTTGACATTGGCCCACGAGACAAAAGTGTCAATGTACAAATTGTTTTCCCCCGATATTTCGGGCCCCACAGAAAAGGGAGGGAAATTGGGGTTTATTTTTAGGGTAAAAAAGATGATGTCAGAAAGGGAAAAGGAGAAAAACAATCTAATAGTTTTTTTTTTAATTTTCAGTAACACCCGCAGGATAATCGGGGAAGGGGGGGATCTAAACCAAGCAGTTGGTCGGAGGAAAAGGGCCCCCCTCTCAAGATCGATAAGGCTACAAAAATTATATAATTATCACTTTTAAAAACACATGAATTTCACAAAAAAATGGTTTTCTTTTATGAAGATTCTTGATTTTAGCTAAAATTCTGAACCCACAGTTTTCATGGCTTTTTTAAAAAAAATTCCCCTATATTTAATTTTCCATCCCAAATCAAATATACTTATAGTCAAAAGTTTTTCCCCATGGGCAATTTTTTTCAAAATTATAAAAAAAATTTGATAAAAATTTGACTTGCTAGTTACTGAAATTACAACAAAAGTTAAAAAAAACTTATTAAATGGGCAAAGGTTTAAAAAAAATTTTAATTTATACATATACGAGTCATTTTACTACGAAGATAATTTGAATTCCGGATAAGATAGTCGTGTTGTTTGCCAAAATAGTGAACATTTCTTAATTTCCTAAAAGCTGAGAGCTATCAGTTTCCCCTTTTTCTTTCCTCAGATAGGACTCAAACCAATTAAAACTTCGTCCCAAGTGTAGAGATGAAGCTTACGTAACAGTCAAAAGCTTTAGATATACCAAAACACTGCACCGATTTTCCCTTTTCAGACTACAATAAAAGATTTTAAAAGGGAATTTTTTTGGAAATTATTCTTGAATTTTAGATTCTTACAATCTGCTGCATACTAGAATTAGACCTTTTAAAAGTTGGTTTCCCCCTTTGTCCCTGGAAAACTTGGGGAAATTTTTCCCCTTTGTCATAGTGCCAGAAACAGAGCCCTTATGGGTTTTTTTTTTAGCATTCTTGTCTAGTATATAAATCACTACACTCAACAATACCTGTTTTCATCATTTTTTTCGTCAATACGCCCCATAAATAGGTAGCTTGTCATCCATAGAATAGGTAGCTTGTCAAAAAATTTACAAGAACCATAAAAATTTTTAATTTTTTATTTATCTGAAAAAACATTGAATGTTACAATCCTGTAGCCTTTTTTGGTTGATCGTAATTGCACTTTAAAATTCCAGTCCTTTTGAGAATTTTTAAATCAATATAAATAAATTGACCTAATCTAACCTGCCCAACATAAAGGGAAACCCCATATTATATATCCATCGTAAAAAAAGAAACTCCGACACATTCTAAGCTAAAACAATCATGAAATTTAAATTTCCCCAATTGTGTCAATTCATATTAATTTCTCCATATAAATGAAAATATTATCTTAATTTTCCCCCCACATCCCTTTCGAAAACCATGAAATTCCTAATTTTTTTAATAAAAAACCCCAAAGGCCGAAGCGTTTCCTTTTACGTCCCGACCTTGATGTCACATGACGGTTTTTTCCTGACTCCTAATTCAAACCAACTAAACCAAACTCTGATTTAATGAATGAAAAAAAAGTGGCAGCATTTGGAGGTTTTGAAACGATTTTACTATTTCATTCATGAATGAAACGTTTCTCTTTTTTCCTTTGGGGTGCCCGGATTCCAATTGAACTTTCCCCAAATGATCCTTTCCTCTTGTTAAATCCGGCCCACTTTTTTTGGAAAAATTTTCAGTTTTTCTCCAAAATAATTTTCATTTTGACTTTATTTAGGGGTTACCTTTCAAAATTGTGGGAAAACTTTCCCCAATTTTTTCTAGGAGAAAGTAATTTTCCCGGGGAATTGATTGGCTGAATCTAGAATTTTTTTTATAAAAATGACTAGAATGCTTTTAAGCTCCCAAAAAATTCCCCCTCATGGGGGCCGCCTTTTTTTTTTATTTCCTCCTCAGGGGAAAAAAATTCCATGGCATTGCTTGTAATGGAAAATGGGTTTTATCATAATAAAACTTTTTTTTAAAAAATGATGCATCAAAGGTACAGAGAATTGTGAATATAAATGTTAAACCCCCATGAAAAAAAGTTTTTCTTTCCCCCCCATCTATTATATAAAAAAATAGACATGTTTCATATCCTTATAATTGAATATTTTTTATAAAGATTTTTTTGCACTATTACATCAATTTTGGGAAAAATTTTGTTATAATGTCACATTTGATGTGGGTGCCAGATCATGGGGCAAATAAAAAAGAAAAAAGATTCCCCCAAAAAAAAAACAAACACACAATTTCCTGCCCAGAAACCTTCTGTGGAATTTTAATCCATGGGGGGAAGAGTTTCGAAGCTGGGAAACATGAAATGAAATATCAGGGGAAAAAAGTGAAGGAAAAGACAATAAACGAAAAAGGTGTGAGCCTATCCCAAAAAAAATTAAACAGCTATTCGAGTTGGACAAAAATCTTGAAATTGGTAAGGGGCCCCACTGGGGCCCGCCCTCTGAGGTATATTTTAAATTGTATTTATCCATTTTCAAGACGAAAACCAAAGGAGGGGGGGTTTTGTGTCCCCGTATATTTTTTTTAAAGTATGACCCCATAACTTTTACAGAGGAGTCCCCTTCCGATGATTTTTTTTTTCATTGGGGAGGGGGTTCTTGAAAAATTGTCCCATTTGAATTTGAACAAAAATCCATCCCCCCGGGAAAAATGAAAAATTTTGTCGTTCACCCTCTGAATTTTATCCGTTAACCTTTTACAGGAAAATTTTTGGGTTTTTTTATTTGGATGATTTTCATTTTCCCAGGGGATACCTCATAGTTGATCATATTTGGGTTCGGGGTTAATCCCCCCATGGGTAGAAAAAAGGGGATGATTGATTTTCACTTTAACGGGCACATATTAGTTGACATTGACAGATCCTATTTTATTATTTTTGTTCTCCTACATCCGTCAAATTAACATTCTATGGAACGATGGAATTATATACAAAGTGATAAATGACAAAGAACTTAAAAAATGTATATTTTTATAACAATAAATGTTGAAGTAATAATCGTATTATTTAACTGTTATTTAGTTGAAGTAAGGTGGGTAAGTAAGTATTTTGGAATCAATCAAAAGTTAGATAGGTAGTAATTAGTAAATTTCAGCCAAAAAAAATTGAAAAATGAAAACTTTTTTAACAAAAATTAAACCGACGAAAACGGAAATAAAAATCAAAATAAAATAAACTTCCTTAGTTTCATAATAAGCCTAAACAATGTAAGACAATTTGGAGTCGACGCCAAACAAATAATCAATGAAGATCATTAAATTACTTCAAAAAATTATCAGAATGTCACCGTGCATTTCAATGCCATCCATTTCTCTTTACCTAAGCTCGTTTGTTTGGCGCCGAATTAGTTACTTACATTGGTTTAGGAGCTTAGTTATTAGGACCAAGGAGGTTTATTTTATTTTTTGTTTTTCAGTTCAGTTTTTCGTCGGTTTAATTTTATGTTTAAAAGTTTTTATATTAGTGATCTTTACCTCTCGACTATACCGTATATTTTCATTGTATGAGAATATTTTTTGCCATTTGTTTAATTCTGTATTGTTGACGCTTCAAAATGTATCAAATCAAAGCTGTTTTTGGAAAATGCCTTCATCTGAAAGGGAAAGGATTGAAATTTTAATTATGATTGGTGTTGGCGATATGATGCGGACTCAACAAGAGGTATGCATATTATTCCATGAAATGCACCCAGATAGTGAACCTATTTCACCATCTACTGTAAGCATAGAGCGAAAATACAGAGCATTAGGACACGTGAGGGATGCACCAAACCAAGGTAGACCTACAGTTAATGAAAATAATCAACAAGACGAGACGTAATTTTGTCGGCATCTCGTTTCTTACAAAATATATTAATTCCTGATTTGAGTTTTTTTCCTGATATTCAAATGGCCAATAATTTAGACCGCAGAAGGCACCAAAATTTTGATGCAACTCTGGTAGTTATCAAGTAGCTGCATAACTACGTAATTTCATATAATAATTCTTAATACGTTTATTCTTCATTTCGTTTTTTGTAAAAATACAGTATCGTATAACTTTCTAATAAAATTTTGAAAACACCTCTTGTATTTTATGAAGAAGAAAAACACGAAGTCGTCTCCACAATATAATATTAACAATCGATTAGATCAATACCATCGATTAGGTGAACATGTTTCGAACCTCTATAGGTTCATCATCAGCATATATAAAAGTATTATGGAGATGAAAAAATTATTTTGTAGGTTAAAGTTATAAAATTATCTAATTCCAATGTTCATAACGTAGACCATATGGAAAGTTGGGATTTCCCTTTCAAGGGCTGTGTCCCATATTTAAATTTGGGAGGGCTAAATACTTTAGCCGATGCAAAATGAATTGACGACATGAGGAAACAATAGATGCAATCTAAAGGGAAATCCCAACTTTCCATATGGTCTACGTTATAATTGATTAATATAACTTTAACCTACAAAATTCTTCATCTCCTTATATATACTGATGATGCCAAGAGTTCACTTTATAATGATATTGACATCATTTTAATTAATGGAACCTTCGGTTTTTCTCTTCTAAATTACCACTCCCTTGAGATACAATGGACTTCTACCACAGGTTACCTCTTGTATTGTTGCCCACCCTCTGCCAATTTGACGCAGCTTGTGATATATTTTTGGAATCAGCTCAGCAAGTTAACTCATAAATAAAAAAATGAGGGTGTTCATTTAATAAAACCACTGATGACGTCATCACTCGAAGGTAGATCACCCTGTATATTGGATTATTATTTTTTTAAACAGTAAATTGAAATAAAAAATCTAGCTAATAATGAATGTATGCGTTACTTTATGGACACACTGAAAAGGCAATATGTATAAATAAGCATGGCCACATATCATTTCCTACTACTACAAACTAATGTAACACTTCATTATATATAACAGTTTTTAATTTATCCACTATGATCACTATAACAAAAAAGACAACAAAGTTCAAGACACATCCAAACCAAAACAAAGAAATTAAGAAAATTGGAATACAAAGTTCAAAGACACATCCAACTTATGAGCCAACCGACAACGCCGTTATGTTTACAACTAGATGATATAAATACTACCGTCATACGTTCAGTTGATTATCTTCGTCGCACGCATGTAATATGCTTATGAAGTCATACTCTTTTTTCATTGTTTGGTGTCCTCCTTGTCTATCGCATAAGGGTGCCACGAAATTCGGGTGCGTAGTAGACTAAGCGCGTTCTAGTCAGTATATTATAATTACAATTCTATGGGCTGAATACAATTCTTGGTATTGTTTCTTGAGATGTTGTTTTCGTTTGTTATTTTTGACAAAATGGGGAAAATGGAAAATGCAAGAAGGATGTTCATTATCAATAATATGACCAACGTGGGAGAGCAGCTTTTGCAAGAGCGTAGACGTCTTGTATATCAGAATCCATTCGGGTGAATTCTCTAGTAAATTTGCCTTTCTTCATCATTTCCAATAATATCTATAAAAAGAATTGTTTGTTTCTCGCTCACAAAAGTTCTCTTTGCCATTCCAAAATTCGTATCGGTACCTACGAGATGTCTAAAGCTGGATTTATAGTTAGACGGACTGTAAACGTAGACGCACTGCATAAAGATCAACTATAGATTTTATGTACTCTTGTTTATAAATGGACGTAAACGCATGACGTAACGTAAGTGAAACGGACTGGAACGGAAGAGTTGGCCAACTTTCATCTTTTACACTACGTTTCTTGCGTCCGGCCAATCAAAATAAAGAATTATGTGTTATGTTTTTTACAAGACGTAATTATTCATTAAATACTGGAACAGTCATTCACGTATACTTAAAAAATTGATCTGGATCAGCAGTCTTCATCTTTAAAATATTATTGTAGGCATTCTCTACTTTTCTATTACGGCTTATGGGTCCTGTTTTGTAACGTCTTAGTCGCAAAATTATTGTTCTTCGAGTTTGTCGACACTTTTCCAATGCTACTGCACACAACAACAGTCCCACGACGGCACCAAGAAGCATACCTTCATGTATTTCATAATTCATTGTAACACAGAAAACGAAGTATAGATAAATATTTAGAATATAATACAAATCCAAACAACACGGGCTGTTTATGATTCGTATAATGTGTAGGTTATGTTGAATATCACTATCACTTCTACCCATGCGCAAAAATTCCGTTCCGTCGATTTATAAATTCAATAATATTTTACAGTCCGTTTGTTACGTATACAGTGCGTCTACGTTACAGTCCGTCTAACTATAAATCCAGCTTAACAAAACGCTCACATTCAAAACATCTTGACTAAAATTCATAATTTACAGGGGTAATAATAAAATCTGTCGGTTTCTGTGAATGTGATTGGTTTGAATGTAAGTTCCACCGAAATCATACACGACATACGTCCCTTATATAGTTCCTTCTGCAAACACATTCCTTAATCGCCCAAGAATAACTATTCCTACGTTTCATATTTCCCAAGAGAATTTGAAAGTATGAAATAATTCTCTGGAGAAAAATTTCTTGCGATCTCAAGAATTATGAATAATCTGAAATGACCGGGGAAAATGACAAATGATATTATAATAATTTTAATGTTGGAAACTTGTTGAATTCATTTTTTGACCTCTGAATTGAAAAATTTCGAGTATTCAGCATGTACCATCAATCTAAATTACTCATTTTTTGGAATCTGGAGTAATTACCTGAATTACGTGATATAAAATCTGTAACTGTACACACGGTGCCGATTGTCTGAAACCGAACGCACCATTGTGAACTGTCACCTGTCGTTCTCTTCGAGGTGCTCCATGCTTGCTGGTCTCTGGCTGTTCTTTCTCATTCTGCAGTTCGCCGTTTTTGTTTGGCATTTGAAACTAAACATAGCCTTCTAAATCCATTGTTTTGGTTTTTGTGCGCGGATTAACGGCGGCAAAATAAATAAATTAAGTTTAAATTCAGAGTTCAGTTGTATCGAGTGCTAAAACTAGAAGTAACTTCAATACCTTGAAATTATGACGACTCAACCACATAGTAGGAAGCGAGTTTGCTATTACTACGACAGTAAGTTATCTTTACGTTTTATCTTCGACTTTTTAGAATGATCATGTTGGAAATAAAAAATGTGTGTAACGAAATTCTTGTGGAGAGACTCGCAAGCGTCTCTCCTACCATTTTTCATTTCACCCACCATTGTGGTTAGGATACTGCGATACAATTATCGAAACTATATTTGCAGAGTTCCACGGTAGACCGAAACTACCGTAGTTTCTTCTTCATCCTATTGGTCGTAACATTCGTGACGTATAATGATGCCCTGTTTCTACGGTTGCATGACGATTTTGTCAAAGTCCATCGTAAAATTCTCAATGTATGGTGCTTGATATTATATTTTGATTTTCAGGTGATATTGGGAATTATTATTATGGCCAGGGACACCCCATGAAACCACATAGGATACGTATGACCCATAATTTACTACTAAACTATGGATTGTATAGAAAAATGGAAATATATGTGAGTACTTTTGTTTTGTATGCATAAGATATCCAGTTGAGTGGAGTCCAAATTTCTACTGGTTATACTAAAAGGGTGTACATGATTTCTACTACAAAATATAGTCTACTGATTTTATTCAATTGATTTGATCCAAAATTAATTCACAAACCTTATAATCAAGCATGCAGGCAATAGGTCCTTAGTACTGCTTTTTTGAAAATTTGTAGTTGAAGGAAAGTTTCTAGATTCGATCTTTAAAACTGGCATTTGTTTGTAGAGAGAAATTTGACATTTGTTTTCCAAGTTCTAATTTCGGAATTTGTTGATATTCTAATTTTCATCTATGAGGTTGAAAATATTCTACAGGGATTTGAAGGGTGTTGTTCATACTCGCGCGCCACTTGACCGTGACAGTGCAGATAGTGCTCTCACCTAGGACGCCAACTAAGAGTTATCTTCTCATCTAAATTCTAATATCTGAGTATCGATATTTTTATTTTGATAAAAAAAACTATATGCTTTTTAATGAATACTATGTACTATAATAAGACTATTATAATATAGGGTAGGTTCGCCATGTAGTCGGCCTTTTTTGTTAAACTTTAACTTACACCTTTAATTGCAGACAGCTCTTTCAAGTTAATTAAAAAAATCTTATGTTAGCGTGTAGCACTTGAATTCAGTTTTTAAAGGGTGAAGAAAAGGAAAAATTGAATTTGAAGAGGTTTTCTGTCTAATTTTTTATCTTAAAATTGAGCACTTTTGCCAGTAGTCGGCCGCTAATATTTCACTAATCGGCCAGGCGTGTACCAGTAGTCGGCCCTGGTAGTTTTGGCGATTAATCACCAGGTCTGTACAGAAGTATTTTGCCACTCGTCACCTGCGGTTTACTTATTCATGAAAATTATTAAGAACAAGTATCCAAGTGTAGGTAAGTAATAATGACAGTGAAAATAAAATAAAAACGAAAAAAATTACTAATTTCCTCAGCAAAAATTCTTATCCATGGGTAGGTAGTCAATTTCACAAAACCATAGGCAAAGAAAATAATATCACTGTCTTGTAGGTGAATTGTGCCCGTGATACAAGACAATATACAGGGTGTCCCTGGACTTCCTCTTTTCCTCCCGGGAATGTATAGATGGGGTCAAAATATCACCAGTACTTCATATAACTTTTGTTCCTAAAAGCCTTCGTTACCAAGTTACGGGCCCTCAAAGTTACAAAATGAAAAATGTTTTTCTTTGATAACTTTCAAAGTGAATATTCAAAATCATCTAAATTTTGGTAATTGACTAAACAAATGAATTCCTTCGATGAGCTTTCATGCAGGAGTCAGTTGTTTTGCTACAAAGTCAGGAACGGACTACCCCCGATGGTCCACACCCCAAAACTTTGAAATGACAGACAATTTTTCAATAGTTTTCAAAAAAATAAGGTTACGTAGACAATTTTCTGAATAAAAGTACTTGTGTGGAAAATCGATCGGAGCAACGATTTTTGATAAAAATGCATTTTTGTTCGACGACATCCAACCTGAGATGTCTACCATTATTCGAAAAGATTAATTTGTAATGAAAATAGAAATGATAGGTACAATGTTCATTACGAATTTTTAACCGACGAAACCAAAAAGGAGGAGGTTCTCTAATCGACGCGTATATTTTTTTTTTCCTATTTTTTTTTATGTGTGATCACGCAGACCTTTTTACTGAGAAGTCCGATTCCGATAGTTTTTTTTTTCAGTGGATAGGGTGTACTTTGAAGTTGGTCCCATTTAAATTTGAAAGATGAAATCCACCCCTAAGGGTAGCAAAATGAAGGATCTTGATCACTCACCCTCTGAACTTTGGTCCGTTAACCGATTCTATCAGCTATAACTTTGTACTGGGATCTTCAATTTGGATGATTTTTCTTTCATCAGATAGGGTATACCTCATAGTTGATCATATTTGGATTTCTAATGGAATTATCCAACCCTTACAGGTAGAAAAATAGGGGATAATTGATTTTTCACTTGTGGACATTGGCACACATATGTAGTTGACAATGACAGATCGCTAGTGTCATTATCACAATCAATATATTCTATGAGAGGATGGAATGATATACAAAGTAATGAAATATACTAACCAGAACAACAAAAATAATTTATATTACAACAAATAGTAAAAGTAGATAATCATATTTTTTAACTGGTTAAATAGTTGAAGTAAGGTGGATAAGTAAGTATTTTGGAAGTAATCAAAAAACAAGCAGTTTGTAATTAGTAGATTTCAGCCACAAAAAATTGAAAAATAAAAACTTTTTAACAAAAAATTAAACTGACAAATACGGAACTGAAAAGTAAAAATAAAATAAACCTTCTTAGTCTCAATAACTAAGCTCCTAAACTAATGTAAGTAACTAATTTTGAGTGTAAACAAACAATCAACAAGATCATTAAATTACTTCAAAAAAATTATCAGAATGTCACGCAACTTCGATGCCATCATTTTACGCCTTACTAATTCATTTGCTAGTTTGTTAGGCGCCGACTCAAAACTAGTTATTTACATTAGTTTAGGAGCTTAGTTATTGAGACTAAGAAGGTTTATTTTATTTTTTACTTTTCAGTTTCGTATTTCGTCAGTTTAGTTTTTTGGTATTATCATGCAAACACGTTTACCTTACAAAACTCATGGTGTAAATAATCAATCGCAAGCCTCAAGAGCAAACAGAAATGCTAAATCCGCTACAAAAACTGCTCGATGTGACCCCCGTCTCTCTCAATACATTTTTCTTAGTCGGCAAAACACCCTCTCTGCACTTGAAATAGCATGCCAGGGTCGTTTCAGATGGCTTCACAATGTAATGTAATTCTATTCAACAAGGCATCTTGGTGTGAATAGGTTAGCGAAAGAGGTTTTTTTAGATGCCCCCACAGAAAGAAATCAATGGATTTAAATCCGGAGATCGCTGGCCATGAATATGGCCCACCTCTACAATCCATCTATTGGGAAAATCTAGTTCAGATAGTCCCGACAATCAAACTAAAATAGGGAGCGCCATCATGCATAAACCACATCTCTTCGGTTTGCAATGGAACATGTTCAAAAGTCCATTCAAATCGTTCTGAATGAACTCCAAATACGTTCTCCATTCAATCGTCATGTAGACAATGGTCCTATAAGATGGTTTCCTATGATACCGCCCAAACATTCACGTTGAATTTCCGTTGGTGTTTGGTTTTCAATATCCCATGGGGATTTTCTTGCCCATATGTGGAGATTATGAGAGTTGATTACTCCATCTCTACTGAAACCTGCTTCATCAGTGAATAAAACTCGAGTAATAAAAGTCATATCCTCTCTTTGCTTATCCAGGAACCAATTGGCATGTACCTTCTGGATGTGATATGGGTGGAGCAGTTGTTCCCAAGTTATTCTATGAATAGTGGACTTGGATGTATGGAACTGTTCTGATAGGTTTCTGATGCTCATTGAAGGATCATCAGCGACAGCTTCCAAAATATTTTCCTCCAATACAATGGTACGCACAGCCCTAGGAGCGCCCTCACCACTTCGTTTGGCAAACTGAACCTACAAAATATCGAAATAAAACAACAGGCTCCAATTAATTATCCATTAGGACCCGTCCCCCTCCTGAGATCGACAGCTCAACGTTTCTCTTACGTGCTTTGATTGGGAAAATGCTCGGCATACAGCGCGGGCTTCTGCAGCATTACCAAATGTCATTCATTCAAATGCGCATATCTGCATATTCGTTGAAGTAAACTTTTTGGCCATATCAAAACACTTCAAACTGTCCTATTAGAATATTGACAATACAATACAAGCACCACTCAACAAAACAAAATCGATTCCAGTTGTCATTGGTAATTTTTATCCAAACTAATTTTATTTCTTCTAAAAGGTGTTTTTGTCAACATCTGTGGAAGAAATGGAACATTAAATTTATTCACCGGATATTTTTCACCTATTCATTGCGCCGTTTTGTAGTTTATTCGTTTGCTTTTTATTAGTTATGTCTTCCGTGTCGTTTTCAGCTAAATTTATCTTGGAAAAGTTTTTTCCCCATGAAATTATATTATCATGAAACTCCCTCAACATTTAAGTGTGAATACGAATTTGAACATCAAATCTTGAGTTTTAGAGATTCAGATAACAAATAAAATTAAACAAACGGTGAAATAAAAATAAAAAACTTTTGAATTGATACTGGTTAGGTATACTGATAATTTGTCCGGGTTTCCCCTTCTTTAAATAACGTTTTTATTTTTTTTTTCCCCCAAATAATTATTTTGGACGTTTGAATCAATTCTTGTTTTCAACTGGAAACCCGATTTAGCAAATTGTTTATCCATTTAACCATTTATTTTGTTCTCCAGACTTAAAATCGGATCTGGACCCATTTTACGGCTTGTTGGCAACTCGGCCCTTGATCCGATCCTGTAGTGTTGTATGCGGAATCCCATAGTTCCGACAGGATTTGCGAATTTTAGCCCATTTCTACATTTGAAGCTCTTGCAAATTTTCTTCAGAATATTGATAAAACTTTCGTTTTTGCTGGTTTTCCATCATCAAAAAAGTTAAATTTTAACGAAAAAATGAAACTAAAACCAGCTTAAAATGTTAGGGCCACTACTGAAGAACTCAGCGATTGATGTCTATTCCAGAGTGGCCATTCAATCTATCCGCTGTCACCTTTTTTTTTTTTTAAACCCTCACAGCTGACTACTAGTGTAGATAATTAGCTCATTTCAGCACTGTAAAATGATGAGACGGAAATGAATTGATACCGAATGGACAAGTGTGAAAGGGACAGAAACAAAATAAAAGCTCATATTCCAGTAACGGCCCTGGTGGCCGGCTTCTGGCTACTCTGACAAATCTGTATGCTAGTGGCCGGCCCCCCTGTTTTCAAGAAAAAATTAATAAAATATGGCTGTGGGAACGAAACAATAACATTTTGAAAATATTTTCCACCATCTAAACACACCAAAATACATTCAACAGTTATGTGTGAAATTAAACACCCCTCCAAACACTTTGCTCTAGATCTTGAATCAAGTTTACTAACTAATTTAAACACTGGACTAGTGAAAACTGTTAACTTTGGCGGGAATCGCGGGATAAGGGATGGGTTTGGAAAAGAAAGTGTTATTTCAGATAGGCTTTAAATGATTTTAAGCATACTAGCATCTCAAAATTCGACGAATTTCAAAATTTTTATCGACTACTGGGGGGGGCTAACTGGCTAACCTACCTATGATTAAATTGAATTGGCTTTTCAGGCGGAATGCGAAATGCGTGTTAAGGACTCAAATTTTTAAGTGAGGGGCCTGCATGGCATTTGATATATATCACTCCTTCTAGATAATTTCAAACATATTGGTGATTTTATATTTCACCGATATTATTATAATATTCAAATCTAAAACTAAAATTCATCTTGATAATTCTTCGCCAATTTTTTTTAATTTTTTTCAAATTGTGGGCTTAGAAGTTGATAAAAACAAAATAGAATTCATAAATAATAACATGAATGTGATTTGTTAGATAATAAACAGGATGTTCAAAAATCAGATTGGAATCATCTGCAACTAACTAACAGTTTTTGAAAAAATTTCCCCGTTTCTAATAATTTTTGAAAAACCCTTGGTGAAAAAAAAAGGTGAAAATTTTCAGTAAGGAGCTAGAGATTTAAATTTCTTACCAGTTGATAAAATTTTTTTTGGTTACTTTCATTTTTTCAACCTTCCTTTCTTTTTTTTTTTTTTTAAATAAATACATATATTAAAGCCAAGAGTTATAATCTCAACTTGTTTGAAAACATTTCAACGAAAAGTCTTTACATATTTCACAAGACAATATTGAAAGTTATAAGACTTCAGTTATTGAGAAATCCCCTCTGGGGTTTAATCTAATTTTACAACTATGTAAAGTGTTTCTGAAGAAAATGAAGTTTGGACTAGATGGACAAGGACAGGAATATATCTGTTATTTCTAAAATTGTTTAATCCCCAAAATACATTGCGATTTTATGGTATATTCTTAGATATATATATATATATATATATATATATATATATATATATAAATTTATATATATATTATTTATCCGCTTTCAATAACGCCTTACGTGGTTTTTCGACCATACACTACGCCCCGAATGATAACGCCCCTATCCCGGCCTTTGGGATTGTTTTTTAAAATAATTGCATTATTTTGGGGCAACCACAATTATATAATCGAAAAATTGTTCGGCTTAGGCTCCCATGGCATATGAGGAATAGAGACATTCATTTATCAAATGCAGAAAACATAATTGAAGGACATCTTTTTTCCCCCGGTATTTGAAAGTTTCAGTATACATTTAGTTCAGACAATTTCTTTTTGGGGGGTTTTAAAGGGGAAGCAAATATACATTGAATATACCCTTTCACCTGTAGCGGGGAAAAAGTGGCCCTCAGTCTGGCAACCATGTACAAAATATTTTTTAAAAAGTCCCCTTCCATGTCCCCAATTTTTTGGTCCTTTTTTATTTTGTGGTAAGTAAATTTTTTGGGGTTTTTTTTCCCCGGTTTTTTTTTTACAAAATTTCCCCAGGATTTATGAGGAGGAAAATATATCATTTTGAATGCAATAAAAATTACAAATTTTTTCCCCATTTTTCCCCGGACAGAAATAACTTCTAAATTTTTTTTTGAAATTTTAAAAATTTTTTTTATTTTTAAATTGGGGGTTTTTTAAACCTTTCATATTGTGAAAAAATTCAAATTTTGGTTTTGGTTTGGCTGTTAAAACTTTGGGGGTTAAGTGGAATGGTTTCAAACCAAGGGGGTTGGGGGTAAAAAAACAAAGGTTTTGGGTTCTTCCCCTTGGGGGGGGGCCTTTTTTTAAATTTAAAATTTTTCCCCCTTTTCCTTCCCAAAAAAATTTTTTTTTCTTGTGGAACTTTTTTTTGGTTTTCCCTCAAAGGGGGTTTTCAACGAAATTTTAACAAAAGGGGTTAGTTTTGGGAGGGGGAAATGTAGGGAAATTTTTAAAAAGGATCAATGGGGGGCTGAAAAAAAAAACCAAAAAAAAAAAACTTAAAAGGAAAGAAAAGGTTGGGGTGGAAGGAAAAAGAATGGGAAAAAAATTAACAGAATATTTGAAAACAAATGAAATAAAAATTTTTAAGGGGATATGATGAAAAAGGGAAGGTGTTACAATTTTGAAAAAAGCTGGGGGAAAAAAAGGAATTTTAAAAATCATATTCTAAAAATGTAAATATATTCGGGAAACTGACTAATATGGAGATTTTATTTCTTTTTCAGATGACTATCTGAAATAATTTTTCATTCATTTAGGAAGGATATTTTGTTGTATTCTTGAAGTTAAGAATTTATTTCTGTTTCCTCTTTGAAAAAAGCAGCACTAAAAGCTCTAAAGTCCACACACTTGTGAGTCAGCTTTGGGACTCCAACCCCCCCCTTGAGACAACGGGCCCTACAGTAATCAGGGTTACTCTGATGTGGGTGAAAAAGAAATCACAGGCAATAAGCCGAAAGCCTTTGGAACCCAATTTTCCCCAGAACCCCTGTGATATTTTCAAAATCAAAAGAGTTTGGTGGGAAGCTGACCAATTGAAAACCTTCACTGGAATAAGGTTCCGGGGGCAAAGAACAAAAAAGTTTTTTGAGCTCATCGCCAAAAAAAGCTGAACAGCTTCTCAAGGTTGGAAACAAGACTTGAAACTGGTACCTCACCGGACAATGTCCTCTGAGGTATAAAACCTCAAAAAAAACTGGAAAGATCAGACGGTTGAACTGTGCCGAATCGAATTTCCTAAACTGCAGAACACCTGCTTTGGGACTGCCGGCTTTTTTTTGCAAAAGGCTTGGGGTTCCTCAAGGAGTTTCCTAACCCTTTATTCTTTTGGGAACTTGGCTCCCAGGAAACGGGATCGCTTAGGGAGCCCTCAAATCCCGGGTCCTGAATAGGTGAAGGGAAGGGCAAAAGGGTCCTCACAGGTAAAGTTCGGAGGGCTGAAGAGCAATATCAACCCCCTAGGGTCTACCTTTTTTAAATGGGATTCCTTACGAATCTTTCAAATTATTAATTCATTTATATATATAAGCATTCATTTCTGTGGGGCCAATCCCGTTTTTTTTTAAATCTTGTATGATTCATTTTTCACCAATACATAACCCACAACAACAATATGTACAGTGGGGAAAAAAACAGCAAGCTGGTGGTACCTTTTCCCTACCCCACACCATGGGGAACCGGATACTGGATCAACGCTGGTTATACTGCTACCGAATCATTTTTAACCCCCGGTGGGTCCGCCTGATGAGGCTACGGCCCGGGATGTCAGTACCCAAACGAAACAAATGCCCGCCCCCCCAAGTCAAAAGGAAACCCAACATATGCCCATAGATAAAGGGTTCCCCCCTCTACCAATAATGTGCTTTTTTATTGGTCAACTATCTATCCCCTGCCCCCAGATCCAACACCATGTCCAGAACTCCAATATCAGCAAGATTTTCTCGATCAACCATATCCCCGCTTCACTTTCTTTCAAAAGCTACTGGGTATGCTACCATGTTAACTGAGAGGGAATGGAAAACCCAGCTATGTCTGGGATCGCCACAAGTATTTTCCCCCTGTGGCCTTAAGGGTTTTCTGGCGGCCTCCCCACACTTCTTCCCCCAGTTGATTTTATGGAAAAATTGAATAGATAAATTTTTTTTGGTGCAAGGGGGTTAATTTTTAAGAGAAGGACGTCCTTTTTAACTATAGTTTGATTTCTTTTCAATTAGTATTTTCCATAACAGGTAAGTGATGGGTAAGGAAAATTTTTGTTGTGGTTATCTACCTGAAAGAGCCAAAAAAACAAATATATAATGACAACATAAACGGCTCCAAAACCCAGTTTCTCTGGAAGTTTTATGAAACTTGGATAATTATATCATTTTCTACATTTTTCAATATTCAATAGTTTTAATAATAAATTTCAAATCTTCAAAGAACTCTAAATTTGGGTAGTCTTTTGTGATCGGGGGTGTGTATTCGTTTTTGTATCTGTCCTATTTTTGTTTAATGGAAACCATCTTTTATTATCATATCATCCATGACTGGTTTCCCCACAATTATGAATTTTTTTTTTTTGTGTAGTTATACATATAATGGAAGTGAAGGAAGACATCACCTAATGGGCTAATCATTTGGGGACATCAGAAAATACTTAATAAAGGAACAAAACTGATTAATTACAATAAAAGGATTAATCAAATGATTTATTTATATATAACCATAATTTATTATTATTAGGATTTTTTTCCTATTATACTAATTATATATCAATGATGACGAGATATTGTTCGAGAAAGAACATATCAGGGTTTAATACTATAAGAGTAATTTTATGATTAGGTACAATGAGGAATAATTTTAGTTTTTTTTTATTACCTTTTTTTGAGGATTTTTCCATAATTAATTACAGAAATAAAATAATTAATAAAAACCTTTTTAAAGACGAGCTTTTATTCAAATGCACTAAAAAGTAAAATGATAATTGCTTTGGATGTGTGACGAGGTTATTCCGACTTTATAGATTTATTTCAATACGCACTCTAACCTATGCATTTTTTTTAAAGCATCATAATAGAGGCCTTTTTTTCTGAGCTATCTAGTCCTTCAATGAGGAGACTATCTAGAGATCAACTCATTCGCCATTTTGAGGTTACCATCTTCATTTATGAATTTCAACTAAAAATCAATAATCTTAATTTAATTCTTAATCTCCGACCCCAAACACTCCGACATACCAATTTTGAATTTAATCGGGCCGACATCGACTCCGAAAACCCCTCACACAAATATTGAATAGAATCGGACCATAATTACAAAACTCTCTCACCATTTTGGAGCCGCCATCTTGAATTCATGAATTTCAACAATAAATTCATAATCTCCGACCCCGGAAACCCTCACATACCAATTTTTGAATCGAATCGGACCATAATCATAAAACTTATCCGCCATCTTGATTTTGACAGAAATTTCACATTCTCTGTCCCTGAAAACCCCCACATACCAATTTTGAATCAAATCGTACCATAATCACACAACTTGTCCGTCATCTTAAAGCCGTCATTTTTGTTTTTTTTGCCAACGAAAATTTCATAATGCATTGTCACCGGAATCATGATCACCTGCCGAATTTCAGCTCAAGCGGATGTCGGCAAGTGTTCCAAAAATGGATTACAAATTTTGAACCGGAAAGAATGACAGCATATGAACGGCGGTTAAATAAAAATGTGTAATAAAACAAGGCAACAGCGCTGGATGTGATCGGGTTGAGTATGAAAGATATAATGCAAATTGGACGCACGTATCATACTAAATATGAAAAAAAATTATTCACCGGACGTGATAATGATATGATGGTGAAAGGACGCAATATCATATAAGAATACTTTTTTTTTTTTTTGAAGTTTCTGATGATCTGAAACCAGCTTTGAGAAGGATTTTTTGTGTAGAACCAGTATACTCTATCAGAATTGACCTAGATAGCGTATTTTCTGGTGGACGAGTAACGCACGCTCCTGAAAGGACGAGTAACGACGCTTCAGACGGTACGACGCTCCGAAAGTAACGCACGCCTCTGAAAGGACGATAACGACGCTTCCTGAAAGGAAGAGTAACGTACGCCCTGAAAGGACGCAGTAACGCACGCTTCCTGAAAGGGACAGTAACGACGCCCTGAAAGGACGCAGTATTGTAGGCAAGATATATATATATATATATATATATATATATATATATATATATATATATATATATATATATATGGCAAGAAGTAACATTGGGACCAGATAAACATACTCAATTCCACTATTTCATCGTTGCGCCACAAAGGTTTTATAAAACCAAAACTTTATTTGAAGTTACGGTTTGATCCAGATCAGTTTAAATAAAGAAAGCTGACTCCATCAATTCTAATTGTACTGATTTGAAACGACTAATGATATCTTTGTTCTTAGAACTTTCATCTAACTGATATAAACCAACATAACGTATACTTAATCGAGGCATATTCGATTTAAAGAGTTAAGGACCCGGACTCTCGAGAGGTAAGGTGGTTGGAGTCGTTGATTCCATCTTGAAAGAGGGACTCCCATATAGTGTCGCCAGTACGTAGGAAGAGTATCAATCAATCAAATATGCTTTATTGCCCGAAGAAACAATTCTTATCGACAAAGTCATTGTAGAGGTAATATATTAGCCTTACATCAAACTAGATGTTTAGGATTAACTTCTGATTAAAACATCAAATAGCTGAAAGAAACAGTCTTTAGTAGATTATTCAGGTAGATATTGATTTCATCCCTAATTTATTTCAAAACCACACGCAACTCCTACTTAGGTACCCTTTTCTTCCAGTTCTTGCCTTTCAGTTGAGATATAACCTTTATTGTAAATCGGTTACACTGGATTTATTCCCAGCAGACGCATTGAGTGTATGGTAATTAGGTCTGGGCTCTACGGGGTTTATTCCGAGCAGATTATAACCTTTATTGTAAATCGTTACACTGGATTTATTCCGGAGCAGACGTGTGAAGTGTATAATTTAGGTCTGGCTCTACGGGTTTATTCCGGAGCAGACGTGTGAAGTGTAGAATGAGGTCTGGCTCAACGGGGTTTATTCCAGAGCAGACGTGTGAAGTGTAGAATGAGGTCTGGCTCAACGGGGTTTATTCCAGAGCAGATGGGTGAAGTGTAGAATGAGGTCTGGCTCAACGGGGTTTATTCTGGAGCAGATGTGAGAAGTGTATAATGAGGTCTGGGGCCCAACGGGGTTTATTCCTGAGCAGATGTGTGAAGTGTATAATGAGGTCTGGCTCAACGGGGTTTATTCTGGAGCAGATGTGGAAGTGTATAATGAGGTCTGGCTCAACAGGGTTTATTCCGGAGCAGACGTGTGAAGTGTATAATGAGGTCTGGCTCAACGGGGTTTATTCCGGAGCAGACGTGTGGTGTAGAATGAGGTCTGGCTCAACGGGGTTTATTCCGGAGCAGACGTGGAAGTGTAGATTGAGGTCTGGCTCAACGGGGTTTAATCCGGAGCAGACGTGGGAAGTGTATAATGAGGTCTGGATCAACGGGGTTTATCCCGGAGCAGACGTGTGAATGTGGAGATGAATGAGTAATATGTGAAAACCATATGTTCATATAATATGTGTAAACGATAACCTGTGAAATTATTCGCATTGACCAATATCATTATCAATAGCTAAATCAAAGATTAATAATTTTTATTTATTTATTCATTTATTTATTTATTAACGGGCAGCGCCCAGAATAAGAACATGTTTTTACAAAGGTGTATGATACATGAGTACTTATGATTAAGACTTAACCTAAAAACTAAAACTGAAGAAAGAAGAAACAATTTGAAAGAACTATAAAACTGTAAAACCATGAGTGAATATAATGCAAGAGAGAAATATAATTATGTGCATATCAATATCGTGTTGTAATTATAGAAGCGACGGCAAACTTTGTTTCAAGCTACTTTCAGAAATATTGAAAAGATCCACTTGAATTTCATTAGCATTAGATACAATTCTGGATAATGGGGAGTGTTTTCCATAATTAAATCTGTGGAAATCAATCGCGAAAGTCTGAGTTAATGATAAGAGATAAGGACAATCAACATGATAGTTCAGAATCTTGCGCAGAATTCTGATGTCTGCATGAATTCTACGAGTGCTCAGTTTCGTTATTTCTGTTGTAGTGCGTACTTGTCTCAATGAGTTTTCAATTAAGGGTATGTTCAATTTGTAAGCTAAATATCTAAAAAATTTGTTCAGAGTTTTCTCTATAATATTTATATGGATTTGATACATTGGGGACCATACACATGAGCAATACTCTAGAATTGTTCTAACCAATAAATAATAAAGTGTTCTTATGGAATTAGCATTAGTGAAATCTCTTGTGGTCCTGCATACAAAGCCCAGCATTTTTGTTGCCTTATTGACAACCTGCTCAAAGTGGAGGTGGAAATCAGCCTTGGTGTCAAAAAGAACACCAAGGTCCCGAATAGAGTTTGCCCATCATTAAATTCAATATGTATACCTACATCTTATGTAAGCAATTACCTGTAAAATAAATTAAATATCCCAATATCAGTCATTCTTATTTAAGACAGAATTAATAACAGAATATTAGTAAGACAATATACATGTATCATATGTGTAAGCCATAACCTGTGAAATTATTAAACATATCAAACCATTACTCTTACCTACCTAAAGGAAGAAATAACCATAGAATATTAGTAAAACCATATGCATGTATCAATGTGCAAACAATTACCTGTAAAATAATTTAATTATACCAATCTCATCATTCAAAATAAACGATGAAGAACCACTCGTTAAAACATCCTCTCCATTTGAACTACTTCCACAACGTCAGCTGTCATAATTCATAATAAATATTCCATTCGCACATATGATTTCAATTTCAGTAAAAATTGATTCAAAAATGATTCAAGTCAACTTACCTAGATATAATTCCATAGCAGAAGATGTTGTCATTACTAGGACTCAAGCTGAACCGTTTTTCTGATCGATGTTGTGCTTGCTTTTATAGGAAAAGGATCGTATCCAGGGAGACAGATTTTGTTTCTGAGAATTCTCAATTGTCTACTGGAACTTGCCAATATTTGAATTTCCCGAATGGTTTGCAATCTGAAACTTATACAAAAATGGTCTAAGATATCTGTTGTACAATCAGAACCAAAAAATACTTCATTTATCACATGTCAGCTATAAAGTTTGGTTGTTGTCAAATAGTTACGAGAATGTGATTGGGAGATGGCCGCGTAGTGCTGAAGTTGAATCGTAGGAAGTACATACAACGTTACCTATGAAGCGTATGGACCTCATACCTATATAGTGATTCATATACCTTGTTCTTTAAAGTCTTAAACTTGTGATCAGTTGTCGTGCAATTCCACAACTACAGTGGTGGAGAGGGAAAAAAATCCTCGAAGGAATTCTACTTACTTTCTGCTAGATTCTTGTCATCGGAAACCTTTTCTTGGAAGTGCAGATGATGATTCTAACTACCTGCTTGGTTTGCTCTTCTTCTGAATGATATTCCATCCTCAGACGATGCTCAGGTGTTTTCCATAGTTGACTTCATAACGCTAGTTTCTTTTTTGTTTATGAAAAGAACCCTACCCACCAAGATATAGGGATTTATGTAATCTAACAAGACCCAGGGTCACACTGTCTCACCGGATTACTTACAAGGAAAAAATAAAACACCTAGTGTATAATAAAGTAGTTATAATCAACAATAGGAATAAATAAAAGTAGTCTGAGAGGCAGCGATACAAAATCATGATCTGACTGGGACAATATACTTTCTACAATAGGTAGTTCATAAAAAGCGTGTCTGATTTTTTTTGGGCAGGTATCAGAATATTGTTTTCCATATTTTGAGTTCTTGGGTAATAAGTTGAATAAATAAAATAACCCGAAAACTTGAGATGTAAATCTTTATTAAATATGATATCCTAATATACAATAAAAACAATATTACAAAGAAGAAAATCCCACACACAGTACCAAGCATATTGATTATAATTTAAACTATGATAATAAATTCATGTTTTGTGAACCTAAAAAATAAAAAATTGAATTAAAAAAATAAAAAAACATTGATGAACGCTCCAGATATTAAATGTATTAAATCAGTTTTAAATCTTTTTACACAATTTGCTTACTTCATGGCGTTTGGTAAATTGTTGAATTCTCTTAAAAATGTAATTGTAAAAAAATGTTGAATTCTCTTAAAAATACACACTTGAAAAATAAATTGTTCGTTCCTTCGTCAGTATTAGTTCTATATAAATGAAAGTCATAGTTTGAATCTTTTCTCGTATTCATGAATTCGGTTATTTAATACAATAAATTCATCAAAATAAGTTGATTGAAGCGTTTCGTTGTTTTAAATATGAATACCATTGTTAAAAAGGATAATCGATTGGCAATCGATAGCTACAGTAGCATATTGAACATTTGATGAATGGATGTATGTCGACTACACTCAAGATAATTTTCATACCCGATTTTGAAGTTGAGAAAGTCTGTTTTAATTTATTAAATACATTATAGTTGGACAATATTCAAAATTTGCTAATATTCTGGAGTCAACTTGTTAGCAATTCTAGAGATTTTTTTTTAAATTTTTTGTACCACATTCAGCATGGCTATTCAAACTCCGTGTTATTTATCTACAATAACTCCTAAATATTTTATTTCAGATAAATATTCTAATGCAATGTTTATCCACTTCAAATTTCATTGTTTGTAGTTAATAGCTTTTGTTTTATTTGCATTCAATTTATTATTTGGTAAATATTTTTCATAGATCTTTTGAGATTATCTACAGCATTGTTCAGGATGATATCTGAAGTATGAAGCAATGTATCATCTGCAAACAAATTCAATTCATGTGCACCAGGAACATGGTAAATATTATTCAAGAATATTATAAACAACAGTGGTCCTCATACATTTCCCTGAGGGACACCAATATTGATATATATCTCATTAGAAATTGTTGAACTTATTTTTGTTTTCTTTCACTTAGATAACTTGCAAACCATTCCAGAGCAGTGCCAGTTATTCCATAATAATTTAATTTTTCTACCAAAATTTTCTTTTCTACCAAATGTTTGCCTGAAGTCTTAAAAATTGCAACTGTGTATTTGTTGTCATCATATGCATTTTTCCATTGAGAGAAAGTATACTGCATAGCTATGAGTGATTTTTTTGAAACCCAGATTGTTGACCTAAGAATAATTTATTATGATCAAAGTAAGAGACTAATTGTTCATATACTGCCAGTTCTAGTACTATTTACAATGTTGGTAAAACATTTAATGGTCGGAACTTACTTGCTTCAATTGTATTATTAACCTTTGGTACAGTAACAACAGTGCTTATCTTAAGTTGATCTGAAAATTTTCCTCCCTCTACGTATTCACAAAGTTTAAGGTATCTCTGTATGTACACGTATCAGCCAAAAGTTGCACACTAAAATCCAAAGATGCTGCCAGTCTCGAACTTTTGACAGAGACTGTACACTGTGAATCACACCGCATGCATTGGATAGATGCACTACACGTATAGAGAGCAGTGCTGTAAACGGGGCAACCCCTCACATTCAGCGTGTATCTCCAACCATTCAAGCCGATTGATATTGATGGTTCCATTCACATTCCCGGACTCTGCCACACCCCCATTAGTTCGCTGCACCTTACACTATTGCCAATTCGTCACAGTTGGTCATGCTTCCGTTCTGTGTGGAGTAAAATAAATATTTTTCATCAGTCGATATCTTCGAAACTAAACCGCCAAAAATAACCATAATTTTTTAAATTAATCCCACAATAGTACTGCAGACACGTGTAGTTTTTCAAAAAAATCTTAAGATCCGTTCAGCATCTATAATAAAAAATGTGAACAAAGTCCTATCCATTCACATGTTAGGTATAGGTATTGCGTACAAAAAGACCCATTTTCAATTGCAAATATCCGACAAACTGGACGGTGAATTGATTAAAAAATTTGTAGTAGTGCGAATTTACACGATCCAATAAAATTGATCAATAAATTGAATGATAAAATTGACCAATATGGGTTATATTTACACCTGACAATTTATTGGTCAATTTTAGCAACAGTTTTTAGTCAGGAATACCAACATACTGACAAGAAATGGATCAACTATAGGAAAAGTTCCGAATATTATTCAATAGCTTATTGAATTGACTCTGATCCATTCTTAAATATCGTTTGAATTGATTAGGATCTGCACTCAGGAATTTTTCATGAACTAATGTCAAGTTTCCTTTCCCTCATTTCTCAATCCAGCTCTAATCCACCATCTTCTACATCTCTGTCTTTTATATTAAGCAATGCACATTCCTGCGAATGTAATGCAGCGTAAATTATGTTTTTTATGTTTGGTTAAGGTAGGGTATGTGAAATCGCGTAAATAATAACATAACCTGAAAATCTCTGTTCTAGCAGGCATCCAATTCATGGCCGAAAGTTACTGCAAATTGTCACTAAAAATTGATAAGAAATTAGAACCGATTCTAAACTCATCAATTTATTGGTCAAGTTCAAATTGACGACAATTTTCTGTTTACACCTATCAATAAAATTCAAGGTCACAAAATTGACCAATTTTTTGGATCGTGTAAATTCGCACGTAGATTCATAGAGATCATGTTTACACCAACCTAAAATTTCAAGCGATTCCTAAGATTTGACCAAAACTACATAAAAACGATACAAGGGTGACCATTGTAAACAGTTGATAGAAAACTTACCACAAAAATAAACATAACATACTGACTTACACAAACATTGAAGTTAAAATGTCAACTGATTAATAAACAAAAGATATCGACTAAATTGATTTCTTGCAAAGGTGAACAGAAGGACATCTCCTCGAGAAAGCTTGTACTGACGAGGTAGATCATTTTGTTAAAATATATATGGTCATCAAATATCCTATACATTTAAAAAGGTGAAGACAGGTGGCGTAATAATCAATTTCGTTTTAATAAATGAATTTATTTGAAGTTGATCCAAATCAAGTTTAGGTAAAATGGATTGTTAGAAGTGATAGAACCATAATCGAGGTGAAGTTGTATGTGTGTGTGTGTAAGAATTATGGATTGAGAAAAGAATTGAAGAAAGTTAGACTGTGAAAATGTGTTTGTTCATTGACACATGTGTAATCAGGTGACTTGATGGCTTTATTAATTTCTAAGGCTTCAAGAAGATCGAGGTGTAAACCTTTCTCGTATAAATGTAGCACCTCCGTATTTGTATGTGGGTCGAAATTATGTTTTGAATCGAGAATATGATTGGCGAAGGAGAGGAAGTGATGGTAATGTGGATGTTTTTATGTTTTTGAATGTTTTAAATGTTCATTGACCCTAGTTTCAATTTTTCTTCCGCTTTGTCCAACGTAACAAATGTTACATTGAGGCTGGGAACAGGTGAGTCAGTGTACTCCGGATTTGTGTGTAATGGGTATCTAGTCTTTTGTATTCACTAAATGTTTTGACAATTTGTTGACTGTTTCAAAGGAAATTTGAGTGTTTTTTTTTGACTGATTTTTGAAAAGTTTAGCGATATTGTTTGTTATGGTGCTGTAGTATCACATCTGTAGCCAGTGTTGGGTTTGGTTTTCGTATTAAGTTGTTTGTTCATGTGTTTATGATAAAGTTTGTTCTGGGTATCCATTTTGTTCAGCTATTCGATTTATAATAGCCAGTTCTTTTCCGAAGTTAGTTGGGTTTAGAGGAATATTGAAGAGCCTATGGAACAAGAGTGGAAGGCTACTAATTTTTGGTTGAAGGGATGGTTGAATGAAAATGGGCTGTTGGAGTCAGTGGCTATAGGTTTTCAAATAATCTCAAACACAAACTTGTTCTCATTTCTGTCAATAATCACGTTCAAAAATGGTAGACGTTTAATTTCTTCGATTTCAAAGGTAAATTTGATAGTAGGGTGTATAAGAATTCAATAAGACAACAAAGGGGGGGTGGGTTGTATTTCTTCCTTCTTACCTTCAACAATCGTAAAAACATCGTCAACATAGCGGTACCAACAGTTTATGTTTTTTGAACAAGTCTGTGTTTGAAATGTTTTGTTCGAGGGAAAACATGAAAATTTCAGAGAGAAAAGGAGAAATATTGGAACCCATGGATAGTCCAGTTTTTTGACAATAATATCTATTATCGAACATGAAAAAATTTTGCTAGAGAACAAGGTCTACTAAACAACATAATTCGAGGATGATGTGGGTGAGTAAGATGGTATTTTCAAAAAAGAGTTTTCTTAAAATTAACAAACAATCATCTGAGGGTATACTTAAATAAATTTGTAACGGTATGGAGTTTGTTGGAATATGATGATTTTTCAACTTGAATGTTAGTTCAAACAAATTTTTTTAGGGAAAAAATATTCCTGAGATTTAAAATAGACGGAAGAAGATTAAATGAAATGAAATCTTTTTTTGAAGTAGGAAGTCCTAATTACAAAATTGATAGTGAAGAAATATACACAGTGCATGATAGTAAACACATAAATCAAGTTATTGAATATCTACACATACATACATATACATAACACACATACAAACGACGCACTCACACACATGCACACACACACACATATATATATATATATATATATATATATATATATATATATATATTCAAACATATAGACATACAAAAGTTAGAATTATTGTAACAATAAAATTTAAAATAAGATAAAATAAAATAGAATAAGATAAAAAATCAAATAATATTAAATAACCATCCCAAGAAAACAACAAGATTTACAGATGGGTATGGATACTGACTAGTTGTTATATTATATTTACTGGTTTAATGGATGAATTAGCTTTCTCAGTTGGTTTTTGAAAATTTGTAAGGACACACTATTTTTTACTTCAGTGGGTAGTTTGTTGAAGTCATCCAATCCTTTGATAAACAAAGATTTAGTACTCCTTCCCAATCGTGTTTTAGGAATATAAAAGTTATTTGTGCTTCTGGTGTTATAATTATGTATCTCGTTATAAGTTACGAAAGGGTCCAGATAATCAGGTAGTAGATTTTTAGTGAGTTTGAAAATAAAGACCATGGCCATGAAGTAGAGTCTTTTTTCAACACAGTTCCAATCTAGTATTTCCAACATAGATTTTATTGGTTGTGTATCTATTGGATCTCAATATGATTCTCATTCCTCTGTTTTGGAGTTTTTGCAATTTCTGCAACTCGTTCTTATTCATTACATAAAGTAATGTTGGACCGTAGTCAAAATGTGGTTGGATTAGTGTTTTATAAACCATTATTCTACTCTGAAGAGATAGAAAAGCGGCAACTCTGGCAAAAAAAAATAGTTTCTTAGAAATTTTCTTACAAATATATTCGCAGTGGCCCTTCAATGATAAAGTATCATCAACTATGAATCCCAGGTATTTAAACTCACTCATCCATTGAATATTATCATTTTCAATTTCCAACTGTAGATTGTCATGATAAATGTTTTTTAGTTTGTGTTAACCAAGAAGAGAGTTTCGAAGCTGGAGAGTTAATATAGGAGACTACGAGTCTAACCAGACAGTTTGATTTATGAATTTTTTGAAGACAATATAGAAGGGGGAAGGGGTGTCATAGGATTCAATGGGATGAGTTTTCTATATATGGTATTGAAATGAGTGAAACAGTGAAACAGATGTTATACCCAACATTAATTGAGTACGGCATGAGACCATGCGGATTCCGCGCTTGTTTCTACACAGGGCGGTCACGGCATGAATGTGATGCTACACAACATATTTTCACTCAGACGGCATGTATCTCATCGGAACTCTTGTTATGATGCTAAATAAATGGTAGGCGAACAAGGGCCGGCCAAGCGACCAACTCATATGCCCCGGATCGAGATTGATTAATTAGAGTGGTTTATTATAAGAACGTAAAGAAACAAGAAAAGCATTACGAATATATTAGGCTGAAGCAATACATATATAATAGGCTAACATATTTAGGCCTTATTGGCATTAGCATGATTTTGCTCGTAATCGCCCATTTTCAATAAAAAATACGCATGATTTTTCTCGTAACCGCCTGTTTTTAATAAATAATAGGACTTCTTCACTCGAATTACTGCATCAACTGAGCTTGAAATCAGCACCTGCCAGAAACCACGTGTTTGAGTTGTACATAGCCACAACAATAAATTGTTTCTAGTCAATCAGATGATACGCCTACTGCATCATGTGACATTACATTGGTACCATGCCGGCACAATATTCAGACGGCGTGAGATCAACGTAATGCTGCAAAGTAAATCATTCAAAAAACTTATAATATATATATATATATATATATATATATATATATATATATTTTAATATAAAGTCATATTTAAATAAAAGTCACAAAAAAAAATTAAAAAAATTGCCTGCTGAGTGATTTTTTTTCTTTGTGCAGCCGTACTCAACGTGTTGAAGTGATTTTTCTTCCTTGTTATACATGGTGATCCTGATATTCATTGAACATTTGAAGTATTTCTAGTTAATACAGATGTTGAATGAATGTATGTAATCTCAATAATTTTATAACAGATTGAATACTGAAATCTTGGTTTTTTTTCAGCGTCCTCACAAAGCTACTGCCGAAGAGATGACAAAATTTCATTCTGATGATTATATAAGATTTTTACGGTCCATACGTCCAGACAACATGTCAGAATATAACAAACAAATGCAGAGGTTCAATGTTGGAGAAGACTGTCCCGTTTTTGATGGACTGTATGAATTTTGCCAACTTTCTGCAGGTGGATCCAGTAGCTGCGCAGTCAAACAAATAAACAGGCCTCTGAAATATGTATCAACTGGGAGGTGGATTACATCATGCTAAGAAATCAGAGGCACGGATTCTGTTATGTAAATGATATAGTTTTGGGTATATTGGAGCTCCTGAAATATCACCAACGTTTTGTATATTGACATTGATGTTCATCATGGTGATGGTGTTGAAGAAGCATTTTACACTACAGATCGGTTATGACAGTATCATTCCATAAGATGGTGAAATTTTCCTGGTACTGGAGACTTGAGAGATATTGGTGCTGGAAAAGGAAAATATTTGCAGTGAACATACCACTGATGGAATGGATGATGAAGTTTAGAAGTATTTTTGTACCCATCATAAGTAAGGTTATGGAAACATTCCAGCCTAGTGCCGTTGTTCTGCAATGTGGAGCAGATTCATTGACTGGAGATCGCTTTAGGTTGCTTCCAATTTGACTGTAAAGGGCCATGGAAAGTGTGTTGAATTTGTTAAAGTATAACCTCCCATTCATGATGGTCGGTGGTGGTGGATACATAATCAGAAATGTTTCTAGGCATGGACCTATAGAAACTTCAGTGGCTCTTGGAGTGAAATTGCTAATGAATTACCTTATAATGATTATTTTGAATATTTTGGGCCTGACTTCAAACTACATATCAGTCCAAGTAATATGGCCAATCAAAACACACCTGAATATCTGGAGAAAATAAAACAAGATTATTTGAGAATCTGAGAATGTTGCCCCATGCCCCGTGTACAAGTTCAAGTTGTTCTGAAGATGCCATAAAATGAAGAATCTGATAATGAAGATAAAGTTGATAAAGATGAAAAGACTTCCACAGAAAGATTTGGATAAAAGAATTGTTCGAAAATGAATTTTCTGATAGTGAAGATGAGGGTGAGGGTGGAAGGAGGGATAACAGAAGCTACAAAGGTAGAAAACGCCCTCGCTTAGATAAGGGAGATAATAAAGAGGGAGTAGATGATAAAATCAAGGAAGAAGCAAAATTGGATAAAGGTGAGTTATCTCATTTGATATTATGCTATTTTGGTTCTTTTTGACCCACCTGTCAATTATTTTGAAACACATCATGTAACCCTAGCACTCAAAAAATACAGTTTTACGAGTGCTCTTATTGCACTTTGTCTCAATAGCACGTCTCTGTCCTACCCCTTAAGTGAGTAAAATAACTGTCCAATTATTTTTCAATTGTATTTTCAAGCTAGTTTCAGAGAGAGAAGGGAAAAGAAAGGTAGAGAAAGAGAAATATATACTTTGTCTAAGAATCTAACTCCATATTGAAAAATCATGTAAAATATTGTTTTTATAACAATCAAGGTTAAAAACTAAACATAAAACAATTGAAACACAAATTCATAAATATTATGGTGGTACATGAATGATATCCTAAATCTAAAATACATCCATAATAATTTCATGACCCAATAATTATATTTCAGATAGTGAATGATAGTTTATGTAAATGACCATATTACATATTCAGGGTTCTCACAGATCTGGAAAACAGGAAAAAGTCAAGTTATTCAAAAACCCTGTTGATTTCCATAGAAAATAAATCCTAGACCAACCCTTCTTTGATTTATTTCAAATTTCTGGATTAACAAAATATTTTAAATAACTGCCATTAGTGTATATGCCACCACTAAATAATTAGCAATAGAAACAAGTTTAGTGAAAAAAAAAACAGAGTTTTTCAAGGTGGTTTGAATAATTTCAATTTTGTCATACATGACTTCGACAGTTCTATACCAGGTGTCCACGGAAGGTGGCTCGCCCCTATAACTTTTTTGTTTTAGGAGATAATGGAATGAAATTTGGAGGATCTGTTTAATGCATAAAACTGCATTTTTTGACAAGTAACTCAACTTCATGCAAATTCCGGATTCACCGGAAGTGACATTAACTTTCGATTTTTAAATGGGACTTCTGGTTTTTTTTTTTCCATATTTTCAGTTTCAACCATGTATCATTTGTTAGTTTGTAACCGTTTTTTTAATTTTTATTTTTTTTTAAATTTATTCTAGAGGGCTATGGATACGTTCAAATAACTAATTTCAGTCCTAAAATGTTTGTAAAAATACAACTTTACTGTTTTCGATCAAAATGTTTCAGCTATGTGACGTTTGATTTTAAAATGTTTATTACAATTTTTTTTCAAATGGCAACATGGTGGCTCGTTGGGTTAGAAAAAAGAGCAATTTATTACGATTAATTTAATACCGCACTTTCGTTAAATGAAAAATCTTATTGAGATTAAAATAAGATTTAAAATCATCGAGTAGCCTGTGCAACAACTGAAACAAAATCATTAAATTGTTGCGGTAAAAATTGACGTGTCGACATATTTACATCTACATCTTTTCTACAAAGTCAATTAGGTAGTTATTGTGAACTCATAAATTGTTAGATACCCTAATTCCCCGCCCGGATATTTTCCAAAAACTTTAAAAAATGCAAAATACCTAATAATGATGAACGATTCATTTGTTGTGAGGAAGAGAAAAATAGATGCCCCCAAAGTTAAGTAAATAAACACCACCAGGGAGATAAAAAAGGAAGTGACATTTAAGTCTTCTGCAGCCAACATTTTAAAAAATAAATATCTTATTTTAAATATCAACTACACCAGCACCTAACCAAAACGATATAGCAAATTTGAGAAGAATTGGTTCTATGGAAAATATTTGGAGGAGAAATTTCCATATAAAATTCTGTATATACTAAAGCCGTTTTATAATTTGGGAATTTCAACAGAAATAATAGATATTGGTCCATGCAAATTTTCACTTGAGGGGAAAGGAAATTTCCCCAAAACGGTTTTTTTAATTGTTGGGTTGGGTTTTTTTGGGGGAAAATTTTAGCCCTATAATTTTGCGTGTCCGAAGGGCTGATATCTAAGTTTCCTCCAGGAAATTAGATTTTTGACAAGTTCCTTAATAAATCGATTGGGGATTATTTATCAACAAAGGGCTCCACCACACGGGGGGCAGTTATGGAATATCGCAAAACATACAACAAAACTGGATTAAATATTAGTTTAAATTTTATACCTTTATTTATTTTTTTTTTAAAAATTTTTTCCAGGTCCCCCACCTTACCCTCTATTTTTTTTTGGGGGGATCTTTAAAAAACGGTTTATGATGTACCTCCTCCCACGACATGAATTAGAGAACAAATTAAGGGCAGCCCTAGAATTACACCAAGACAGTTGAGAAACATTGTAAGAGAACAATAAGAAATTCCCTTTGCCAAAAGATGGGGTCATCAAAAATTTTTTGAAAAAAAACAGTAAGTTGTTTTTTTAAAAAACATTTTCATCCCATTTGTATTTCTCAAAAAAAAAAACTTTATGTATGAAATTAATGTATAAAATTTTAAGTCCAAAAAAAATGACCACGGAAAACCTGAAAGTGAAATTTTTCTTATTCCTTTTGAGAACTCTGTATATTTAATCTGAGGTAAAAGATGTCATCCAAAAAATGAAAGAATGAATTATAGAAAAAAAATTGGAAGATAAAAAAGTTTTTTTTCCCACATGAGTCGGATACATATCTATAAACAAACGTTGTCAACCCAATAATTTTTATTGGTTCAGATTTCTCCCAAATATCCCTTGCTAGCCTAGATTCTCACATGTATGTTAGATCTGATATTGACTACTCAGTATACAAAACTTATATCATTGAAGGAAACTATTGGTAAAGTTGTAAAAAATTTAAAAACAAAAAAACTAAATTAGTAATAGGATCTTTATACCATTCACCAAATGCAAGTCATTCTGTATTCATTGATGATTTTAAGATATTTGTAATGATTTTTTTGGCAACAATTTGAAATGTATTATAGCTGGTGATTTTAATAATAATTGAATAACAATGATTTTTATAGTAACCGAATGAAAATGGACTAAATATGTTGGGAATAACTCAAAATATAAGTGAATCTACCAGGTGCCATACTAGCAGCACAATTGTGGACTACGTTTTCAGCAACTTTGAAATTTTTCACTAAAGTCCCGCCCCTCCCAAATTAACATACCATTCACTTATTTCTGTAAATATCTTCAATATTAATAAAAAATATGAGTTTTGATGTGGTTAAGAAATTCAGAAATCTTAGTCCAGTTAATATGGAAAAAAACAGTCTAGATTTGATATCATGTAACTTTTTGCTGAACTCGGCCGATGTTAATATACTATACGAGAATTTTCAAACCAAGTGTAACGTAGTAAACAATGTTGCAAACTAAAAAATTTTATTCATAAGTCAAACAGTCTGCCATGGTATGATTATGAACTGAAAAATAAAAGCCTCAATAGAGATAGAGATATTTAGCATTTAGAAAAATAATTTCAAAACTATGATCAATTTTAAACATGCTTAAATATAAGAAACAGCACTACTTTTTATGAAAAAATTGATTTAAATAGAAATAATTCCGTTTTGATGTGGAAATCACTTGAACAGCTTGTAAATATCAAAAATAATAATTCTCATTTCACAAATGGTATTCACTTTATGACCGCTGAAGGTCAACTTAAAATAGTTAGGAAGGAATGAAATTGGAATGTTTCCAATAATTATTTTATAAATAGCATTAGAGACATTGTGGAAAGTATTGATAAGGGTCTAATGGAATAATTTATTTAGAACAAATAGTACCTTTTCAGAATTTCTTGAAATCTCATTATGGGAACTATCATTGATTATAAAAGAATTGGGTAATAAATCTAGCAGTGAACTAGTGGATTTGAAATTCATTCAAAATATATATATGGAGTTGTTGGAATGTTTTTTTTACATTGATAAATATATGTTTACAATATGGTACATTGTACCTCACTCAAGACTAGTATTATTTACCTATAAAAAAGATTTCAAATTCAAATAAATCTTGGGAACATCGACCAATTAACACACTGCCTAGTATGGAGATATTGAAACTGTAGTATATCAACAGATATTAGATTACTTGAATTCAATTAATTTTTTCTTGGAATCAAAAAAGAGCCTTTGAAACAATAGACTGGGAACATTATTAAGAAAACTTGAGTCTCTGGGTATACAAGTATAGCACTCAAATGGTTTAAAGATTACCTCAGTAACAAAGCAAATCCAAAAATCAATGAAATTTTATCAACCCCCATCATTAATTCTTTTGGAGTACCACAAGGGGTGTTTTGGGGCGCTTTATTTTTGGTGTACATAAATGACATACATTTCTTTCATTCTTGCACTTTTAAATCTTTTTTGGGATGACACATTATTATCAGTTTCAGATAGTAATCTAGATCCCTGAATTGATAGAATGAATAATTCATTAGCTAAAATTAATTTTATTTCAATGACAACAAACTAAAACTAAATAACCCAAAAACAAAAGCAATGGTATTATAAACGCCACATAAGCTGAAGTTCATCAATATAAACAATGCCGTCCTGAAAATAGCCAATGACACAATTGAATTTGTAGATGAAATGAAATATCTGGGTTTCATGCTTGATAAACTCTATCTTCAATAACCACTTCCACTTATATTATCCAGAAAATTTCTAAAAGCTATATTTTTCACAATTGTCCACCTATTCCAGAATAACTGTATATAATGCAATACTTCAGCCTCATTTTGATTATTGTGGAGTATATTATATACTTTTGATTCTAATAAATAATAAATATTTGACTGCAAATACTACAAAATTGAGGAATGTGAATCATTCTGAAGTGTAATAGATATACCACATTTTCATTCATGTTAGACACCTTCAATGGTTATCAGTACCCCAAAAGACTATATCAAAATCAATGAATTTATTTTCAAAATCTTGAATAACCTCTTCAGAATATTTTAATGAATTTATTGTATACAAGTCTCAAGTTCATTTTTATCAGACAAGGGGAAGCACTAGTCAACAATTGCACCACCTAAATACAACATGTCCATACAATGATATCTGTATTTTATAAAGGTTAGATGGGGTATAACAAATTACCTGATTATGTGAGACGATCCAATACTATCCAAAATTCAAAAACAAATTATTCCACATCAGATCGTAAAATTTCAAAATAAAATTATTTTCATTTGTAATTGATTATTGTTAAATCAATGATTATTAGTTTGGATCACTTAAAACATCATTTATTTTAGTTGTATATTCACTTACTGTACCTACAGATACATTATGTTATTAATTAGTGTTTAGGATATTCCTACTAAATAAAGCTCATTCATTCATAATAATACATATTGAAATGGTGGTGCTGTGGTGGGAGGAACTCATGAATTAGTACAAGTGTGAGTACTGTAGCTACGATTCTTATTTTCAGCCCCATTTATGTATGTTTGGGAAAAAGTTTATCTTATGGGGAAATTAACTGACCAAGAATTAGATTGAATATTGTCTAGTCTAGTAGAAAATTTACTTCTTCATCTCTCAGGGGCATGGCCTGAGGCAATGCAAGCAAAGGGTTCATAAATTGTCATTGTCAATTTTCCTGAAAGGGTTTTTTTAAATGTTCTTCAAATCTAAACATGTTAAAATCAATTTAATTTTATTATTATCTTTGAGCTCTTAGATGTCTGAGGCAATGAATAGTAACCTTTGAAAGACCTTGTCAACCTATAAACAGATGCAGCTAGGCTCTGAGAATATTTGAATAACATATTTTTTTTTTTTAGTTTCAGTTGACCAAGAGAGTAGATGAAAATTTCAAAGTGTTCTTGGAAATTAGGTAAGTGTAATAGTCCTTGCAGGTTTGTTCATCCAGATGTAGATCCTTTCTGAAATTATTTCATTGAATGTTAATATCAAAATTTTATGAATACCAAAAGAAAGTTTAAAATAAAATCATAACTTCATAAGCTACAGATGCTTCCCTAATTTTTGCCGAGATTTCCTTAATTTTTTTTTTTTGTCAACTAATTTCGTCTTTTTGAGATTGCCTGGCTCTTGTTGCACCCAAACTATGCTAGAAAACATATGTTCTCACACAGTTTTTAGAGAATTCAATTATTTACAAAAACGTCTGATGTTTTCATTGTCTATTATCCACAAGCTGTGGAAATGACAAAATTGCCCATACCTAAACATGAATATATTCTCAAAATTGTTAAACAATTTGCAGAAAAAAAAAACTTGGGTTTGCTTATTTTACAAGCTCAATCAATTATGATTAAAAATATAACTATTACTTATTTACATGTGATTTTAGACTAACTTGGACTAATGTAATCAAAAAAAAATCATCCTATATACTCAAAAGATGTCAATGTGTTTTGGTCATGGAGGTATAATTCCATTTAAAAGTTTGGTAAAAATGTCATTGTATTATTTTTAAATGGACAACTATAAAAAAAATGCAAGCTTTGTAGGAAAAAAAACTCCAGCTGAACAAAATTTTAATACTCCTATTATACTACTTGAAATATTGATTTTGATCTATATTTATACTTTTTTTTGGTTTCAGTGTTCCAGGACAGAGAAGTACAACAAAATCAGTCCTAAATGGTTGAAAACATTTGAAGTTTTACTAATGACATTGTTTATAGGATAAAATAAAATTTTTTTGTTTTGTGTTATTTACAGATTTTTTTAGCACTTTGGGTACATATTTCATTCCAATAAGCTTCATTAGTTCAATCAAGGGAAAAAAATTATTTTGAAGTGTTTTAATGATGGAAAAATATTTATTTTCAATAATTGTGGGATCCATCAATGCAAGACTGAAATCCTCCCCGCATAATCAAGGATCACAACAATATATTTAAGATGTCAGGACACCACTGTTACTTCAACAGAGCTTCTCTGTGGTAGATGGCCTTTCAAAAATGTTTGTTTATATCCTCACTTATGTCAAAACTTAATTTTTGACATCTGCAGCATTTATATGAAATTATTTTGGTGTTCTGTGAAGTCTTTTTCTTTTAGTTCTCTTTGATTTGAAATCTTGTTAGCTTATCCCCGAGTTTGTTCTTTAAAAATCACTAGTACATTAGTGGGTGAGGAATTGTTTATTTTCAGGTGTGGGGTGTGTAGGATACTTTTTGTAGAATGTGCCACATTTGTATTTTGTGTGGACAGTATAAAGCCAAGTACAAATCTTAAAGAATTGACTCAATGTTTATTTTCATAGTTCTTCATATTGTATGCATTGAATTTTTTTTTTTGCAATTTTTTTCAATCTCCGTTTATTAAAATCCTCGAAAAAAAAAATTCAGTTAACCCAAATTCAAATGGTATAAAAGTAAAAAACAACAGCATGGTTGCTTTCTTTTGTGCAAGGGGGTCTTCTAATTTAGCTTTGTTTGCTATTGGTGAAAGTTTGACAGTTCCCTTTTCAACCAATAGAAAGCTAAAAAGAACCGCGAACAGTTAACCAAAAAAAAAACTGAAGAAATGAATATACCCTGTGTGGTCTGTGGTTACTTTTCCTGAATTAAAAAAAAACAAATTGCCATCTAAACGGTAACCTCTATAGTATCTAGTAGGCCAAGTGTCCCAAGTTGATATCAAAACTTTACAGGTATAAGTGCAAGCAAAGGTTTTTAGACATCTTAAATATATTATCTTGAGTGTGCTAAGAATAAACTCTCTTCACAAAAAACATATTTAAGGGTTTATTGGATTTTATCGGTGTATAAGTAAGTAAGCTTCCCTGTTTCTAGTATAACCAAAATGGTTTACTGTGATTCCTTGTATGTTTTGCCTTTCATTTTTAGAATGGTAACATAGGGGTAATTTATCTTTCATTTTATATGATGGATTTTTTAATGAATATTCTATGACAAAGTCTTGAAGGAAAAATGTAAAACATTTTACTTCAATCAGTGTAAAAAAAATATTTCCTGTAAGATAGATTTTTTATTATCCAAGCTCCCAATAAAATCCAAAAATGTAATGTCATTTTGAATATATCTTTTTTGTAATAAAAAAATGCATTTTCATTTTTTGGGAGTACAAACTTCCAAGGAGGCACCAAGTTTTTTTGGGAAAAGGGTAATATCCTGACAAGGTTTTTTTTTAAAAGCAATTTTTTAACCATTCTACAAAAAAAGGTTTCCAATCTTTTGCGGGGAAATTTGGGGCATTTTCATTACAATTTTCCCCTAGCCCTTTTTTCCTTTAAAAATTTTCCCGGAAAATTTCTGTTCATAAGAATTCATCATGGCTGATTCAATGAGCCCGTAAATGATCAGAATCAAAAAATATAAAAGCCAAAAAAAAAAATAAAAACGAAAAAAAATATCAAAGGGGGAAAAAATTAGAAACTTATTTGATCAAAATTTAACACCCCGAATCAGTAATTATCGCCCCCAAAAGGGGGGTAAACCCATTGGGGTTTTTTAAACCAACATAGTCAGAAAAGGGAAAAACATCAGAAAAGCACATTATCAGAACCGAAAAAGGGAAAAGAACAGAGTCTAACCCCACATTATCAGGCCACATCAGAACTGTACTTTTTTCAGAACCCCTTTAAACAGAACTGTACATTATCAGAATCGTAAAATTTTCAAAACCGTACATCATCAGAACCCCCAAAAATCAGAATCAGTAATCGCCCCAAAGCGGGTTTTAAAAAGACAAAAATTTGTTTTGCTACTTTGCCCAAAAGGGGGTTTTTCCTCTTCAATAAATCACAAATGGTGGGAAAAAAACTTTGTTTAGAGGGAATCAAGGCAAATGAAAAAAATTTTCCCCAACTTTACATAAATTCCCCAAATTATTTTTGTAAACCCCCCTTTGGGTTGGGTAGGGGAAACAAGACCTATTCTGGTAATTAAATTTTCATAAAATATAAAAGTTTCAAAATGGGGGCGGTGCCCCCCAAAAAAGTTCAGGGCTCCCTGGCTGGTTTTGAGAAACGGAATTTTGGGGAAAAATAAGGACTCCCCAATTAATTTTAGAAAAGGGCTTATTTGATAGACTCATCTTTTAAAGGGGAAACCCGTTAAATTTTAAAAAGGGGGGTTTTGAACCCAAAAAAATCCCCAACCCAAAAAAGAAAATTTCCCAGGTTTACATACTAAAAAAATCCTCTGTTTTTTGACTCCTAATCTCATTTTTTTTAGAAATTATACCTAGATATTCAAAAATTTAAAAGTTCCCCTGTACCAGGGGCCCTTTTGGGGGATCATAAAACAAAAGCTTATTTTCAGTCTTTTCAAAAACATCTTTATTCGGCGCAAAAAAGTAATAGTCCCAGGAAATTGGAAGCATACATAACAAGGTTTAAAAAACAATTTTACAACTCAAATATTCGTTTTTTTTTTTCGGTCCTGCCCCGGGTCACCGGGTTGGTAAGTTAAGTGGGAGGGGGCAGGTCGCTTTTCTAAAGGGGACTTTTTATTAAAAAAAGGGACGGGTTTTTTATGATGGCAGACATTATGGCTCCTTTTAATAGTTTTTTTAATTTCCCGTCTTGTCTGTCGTGGGGTACACAAATCTTGAAGTGAAATTTAACCAACTTCTAGTTGTCCATTGACTTGAAATTTGGCAGGTATGAATGTTTGTCTGTAACGGAACTTTAATATTTGTTTTCACCCACTTCCAGGCATCCGGAAGGGATGTGAAATTTGGCAGATGTTCATAATTAAGGTGACAATTTGACATTTAATCGGATAAAATCAAGGTTTTTTTAATGAAATTCATTTTGACTTTGAAAATCAAGAGAAACATTTGATCGTACAGGTAATAAAATTAATTCAAAATTCCAGCTCCTTGAACTTATGCCTTTTTACATTATCATTTTTTTACTTGAAATATGTCAGTAGGTATAATTAATAATAATAATAAAATTTTATTAACAAAATACAAAATCTCAATGGGCTATTATAGGTCCTTCTGCCCAGTGTGATAAAAATAAGTTTTTTGGGATTATACTTGTTGCATATTTTAGAATAAGGGTGGTTTAAACACAGTCTAGGGGGGAAAAAAAAAATAAATTAAAAATTGTGTGAAAAGTTCATTTTTCATCCTTCTTGCATGGCGTGAGGCACCTATAAAACCGTTGCTTGGGTAGATGAATCTTTCAATGTTGGAAGTTGGATGGAGGGATACTAACTTACATGTAACTTGCTTTTGGAGGGTTGGCTTTTTCATGTTTCAGTGTTGGCGAAGTTTTCATTAGGCTGCCTCCAAGTGGAAAATCGAAAATTCAGAAAGAAACAAAATGTGTTGGTATAAAAGGGAGAAGAATCAAAAAAGCTGGGAAGATTGAAAAAAAATAATTTTGGAAGAAACAACGATAAAATTCAACCCCTGAAAAACCATCAATTTGTATCAAAAAATAGTTATGTACCAAGACAACATGGGAAAAAATATAAAGAAAAAAATAGCACATAAAATATCCCAGATGCAGGTTAAGCCCCCTTTTTTTCTTTTGGAGATTTACCAATTGGAGGCGGCACAGTAAAACAAAAAGTAGCAGCAGTTTCCAGAACCGGGAAAAAATGGAAACCCCGAAATTCCCCGTTAAAGAAGTCCAAATTTTTTTGGAAACCATAAAAGTTACCACAGTGAAAATAAAAAAACAAAACTTTAAAGAATTTTGATAGAACTTTTCAGGGAATTACTAAAATTGACCCCCAAACCTATGAAACTAAGTCAAATTTCAATTTTATTATCACATATTTCACTTTTTCCCGTATATATTTGCTATGAAGCATAATTGGGTTATTTATGCAGACTAGGTAGAGTAAGTTTTTCTGAATAAAGATAATTATTATTTTGATGAATTTCTACATTATTTTCAAGTTTGGCCAATAAATTGCTATTTTCTGAAATTGACATCAAGAAACTACTAAGGGTTTCCCCAGAACCGACCCTGAGGTTCCATAGGCGTACCGATTGAGTTAGCTGAGGTGAAGGAAATAAGGTAAAAGAGTAGATGGAAAGAAGGTAAAATCAAGCCGGAATAATAAATATTTATATGGGTATTTATTTATCAATACATATTAGATTTTCAAAAATGAAAAAAGCAAAATTTTGAAAAAAAAAACGAAATAAAACAAAACAAAAAATAGCAAAAAAATAAAAAAATTTTCTATATTTTATGTCTGGTTGGGAAAAAAAAAAAAAAAATAAATATATATATATATATATAACATATATAATATATATATTATATATATATATATATATATATATAAAATATATATATATAATATATATATATGTCTTTTTTTTGAATATATGATGCAACAACTAAAAACAATTATTCATTGAACGTTTTCTTATCATAATTTATTGGAAATACTGTAATATTTTTTGTTTGCGTCAAGAGAAAGACCATTTTCAGAAAATTCTGGTTTGAGATCAACAAAAAATTATATTTAGGAGCTATTCCACTCTTCTTAAAAATTTTGATCATGCAAAATTACATGACATTAAATAATAAAATCAATAATAAGGTTTTACAATATTTCTTTATTATCACCCATTTGGGGAAATTGGATACTAAAAGTGAAATTATTCGAAAAAAAAGTCACATATTTCTAATTCATACCATGAAAATCAATCATACGAGATTCAATATGTAATCAAAAGGAATGTTTAGAAGAAAATGGCCCGAACATTTTCTTGAGAGAACACCCAAAAAGGCAAAATTCGAGATATCTTGCATACTGAAAGGGCACAAAATTCATAACATATGGCACAGAATGGGCAATTTAGTAGAAAAAAGAAATTTTCAAAATTCAATATATGGGTCACAGCCAAGTTGGTGACTCCCAAGAAATACTCGAAAACTGAACGGTCACAAAAATTCTACGGCACAAAATGGGACAATTTGGGGAAAACGAAAACTTAAAATGTGGGTCACAGCGTCAAGTTGGTGACCAATATGAAACTATCAAAATATACTAAAACTACATGGGCATAAAATTCGTAGCTACGGCATCAATTGACACAAAATAATAATAATAATCTCTTTATTTACTCAGATTGATCTGTACAACCACAGGAGCAGGAGTACAAATGAAAAAGAGGAAAACGTCAATGTACAATATTAAAAAAATAAAACTATACTGAGATAGATAATGTCACATAGTTGTAAAATCAAAATGGTTAAAAAATATGTATATAAAAAAAAAAAACAGATGTATACCAATAAAATAATAATAAAAATTCCTTCCTATATACACATATAGTATTGATTACAGATAAAACTCATCTATACTGTAGCAGTTTTTTTTGACAGGAGAAGTTGCTTCATTTCTTTTAAAAAAGATATGTACATTTTCCGAATTTTTCATTTTATCGGGGAGATTATTAAAAGTTTCGCCCTAAAAACCTCAAAACTTCTTTGGTAAAGAGCAGTGCGATTTGCTAGGTAATAATGGGTGGGCATTCCGGGAGAATGATTATGATAGGCCTGTTGGCAAAGTTATTTCTATTTCGGTAGATATAGGTCAAACTTCCATTATGTATACTCCTCAGCGTTAAATTTAAATTCTAAAAGTTTGGTCTACAAGATCTTTTATAGCCCAACTTAGCAATGACCCCAAAGGCTTCCTTTTTGTTACAAAACCACACGAGACACGGTAGAGGAGGGCCCCCCAGTTCAGGATACCATATTGAAAACGAACCTAGGCCGGACCTGCCGCCTCACATGTTAACCGTGGGCAGCGTGGTTCTTTCCCCGGAGATATTCGAGAACAGTCCAGCCTTTTCTGCCCGAAAAACAACTGTCAATTTGGGAAACAATTGGAACAGCCGTCGCCAACCGTCCGAATTCGGAAACATCGAAAAATGCTGTATCGGAGATAAAAGGAACCCTCAAAAGGGGTAAAAGTCTGAACGAGCCCATACCACCCCAGCTAATAAGGGCGTAGTAATATAAATTGTTGTAGATTAAGTTAAAAAATTAGTTAAACCGTTAAGTTTATTTACGTTTAATTGGTGTCAAGTGAATTTTGAAAATAAAAGGATCGGGAGTGGATAGTCAGAAAAATAAATTGATAGACCTTTTTGTACGCCCAAAATAGACAGTGGCCCGGTTTTCCGAAGTGGACAATTGTGCGTGGGAATATAAACGATACACTGTTCGTGGGAAACATAAAATAGAAAATTCCGGTTTTCGCGAAGTGGAACAATTGTGCGTGGAATATAAACTGATACACTCTTCGCGTGAAACAGACAATGCTTGCCCCGTGGAAAAAAATTCGCAAGTATTTTTAAAAACTGATAAACTTTTCTTTTGAACGGGACTGATACCCCGTAAAAAGACGACCTTGTTCAAGAAAAAGTGCGCCTTTGGACTTGAAGGTAGCAAAAAAAACGGGAAAATTGGAGGAAAGGGAACTGGAAACAACGGGTAAAAAGCATCCCAGGAAAGACTTGCAGAAGGACTTATACAAGAAGGTGAGGACCCGAAAAAATTTTTATTCCAAGTTCCCAGGTGATTTGAGTCCGATAATAGAATCCTTTTAAAAAAAGAGCTGCAACAAAATTCGGGGGACTTTGGAAGAAAATTCAAAACTTGGAAGAAAAAAAGCTGAAATCTGGAAGAAAAAGCTTGGAAAATTCTAGAAATCTGGAAAAGTTTAGGAAAATTCTATAAAATTGGAAAGAAGCTTTTTGAAAAACTGGAAGAGAAGCCAAGAAAATTCAAAAAAGCCCAAGAAAATTAGAAATCTGAAGAGAAGCCTAGAAAATTCAAGAAGCCTGGAAGAGAAGCCCCAAAACACAGAAGGCCTAAAAAAGAATTGTGTGGTGTGGCTAATTTCCTAGAAAAAAATGGGAACCGTTGAGACGGGAAGGAAAAAAAATTAGGGAGCAAATGAACACAGGTAGATAAAATAAAGATGGGGTCGAAGGGCAGAGATGGAAAGATGAAGGAAATAATCGGTGGAACAAAGACGGTCGAGGCAGAAATGGACAAAAATAAGGAAAGATCAGTAAGCTGGAAAACAAATTAATAAAATGCGTCCCCCCCACAGAGATGGTTAACGAAAAAATGCAATGGACTTTGAGTTTGAACGTGGATAAAGTTCAAGAGGGTATAAAAGATGTCAAGGTCATTTCTGAAATAAGGAAGTTTTCCAGAACCGCCCAATTCGACGGAAAAACTCCATGGGGAAAAAATTTCCGCCGACAGTTTTCAAAAGCCCAAAGCAAAAAGGATGGAAAAGCAGGGGAAAAAAGGGTGAACTAACACTTGCAATGGAGAAGGACGAATATTCTACAAACTCTTACCGCCCAAGAACAGGAGGACAGGGGTCAATTTATTAAAACATCTAAATTACGATATGGCCAGGCCCATTTGGAACACGTATACCACTCCCAACTGAAAAATCGCTGCCAGAAATCGGGCGAATCCTTACAAAAAATTCGAAGCTGACATTGCACGCTTGGTTCGTCTCGCATATCCAGCCACACCGGAAAATGTAATGGAGCGATTAGCGTTCAAGCATTCTTGGATGGACTCCTTGACCAAGAAACCAGACAAGCGTTGATATTACTCGTCCAACACATCTCGTAGACGCATGGCACGAGCTTTGAATTTGAGCAGCAAAAATGCTGCAAAAGCCAAGGTTCACGAGGAAGACCACAGGAGCCTGCTAACTTGAAGCTGCCATAAGAAAAGTGATGAAGGAGGTTGCCTGAGAAAAGACATATAAGATGCCGGAATTGTCCAAAATTGGACATTGCGTAGCAAATGTCCAACATTCATCGACTCCGATGCAGGAAAACTAAGGAAGGTCGATGAGAAGGGGCAACCGTCGGCATGTGTCCGGCAAGCCCCGGTTAACAACGCATATTCGCTATGCTTCAACGACAGAACAAGGGTGTCTTCGTAGACGGTCCATCAATAACGAGCCTTGCACCCTGCGCTAGATACAGGTTGCGACTAGGACAATTCTCGGCCTTCCTTTGCCAGAACACCGGAACGGATTGAACCGACAACTTGGAAGCTACGCACAGCAACAGGGAGCCAGCTACTGTATATGGCGAGCTACCGATTGAAATAATTTTGGGCAACACTAAAGTGAAACATCAGGCACTTGTAGGGACATCGAAGACGATCAATCATCGGAATGGACATCATAATTCCAGAGGGTTTGAATTGATTTCAAAGACGGCGTCCTACGTGTCAACGGAGAAGAGCTGGTACTTCATGGGAGAAGTGAAGGAGTTTGATCCGTGTGCTGTTGGCCGAAGATGTAAGCGTACCTGAGGGGCTGGAAACCATTCAGAGGCTCGCCTGGACGGGAGTGCGAGCAGTGGAGACGTGGTGATGTTCGAGCCCAAACTTCATGATGAGAAAATTGGACGAGGGATTGCACTAGGGAAGACCTTGTTGCGTGCTGACAAATTTGTGCCGGTAAGGGTCATGAATGTCAATTATTTCCCAGTGACCTTGAAGAAAGGAACAATTTTGGGAGCACTGCTCGTCAGTTTCATCCGTGATCCGGGCGTACGAGGTACGATTAGCCAACCTAACAACTTGCCGACAGAACTAGAAAATTAGTTGCCATCTCTTCCAAAGACATAAAACCAGCTCAACAGCCCAAACTAAGAATTTAGTCAAAAGTACCAAGACATCTTCGATACCGGACAAGGAAAAGGTCGAACTTAATGTGGTCCAGCACAAGATTGATACTGGGGTGCCCGACCGATCCGGCAATCAGCAAGAAGACCTCTTGCCAAGAAGGCAGAGGCTGACAAAATAGTCAGCGATATGGGAAAAGAAGGAGTTATCGAACCGTCTGACAGTCCCTGGTCCTCTCCAGTCGTACTGGTGAAGAAAAGGATGGATCGACACGCTTTTGTGTAGACTATCGCCAACTTAATAATGTCACGAAGAAGGACAGTTACCCTCTCCCGAGAATAGATGACACCCTAGACACGTTGGCTGGTTCCACGATTTTCTCGACCCTTGATCTGAAGGTGGATACTGGCAAGAGAACTCGCTCAGGAAGATCGAGAAAAGACTGCCACCATCGGCTCAGGATTGGGCGGTTCACCGTTATGCCATTCGGGCTCTGTAATGCTCCCGCCACATTCGAAAGATTGATGGAAACAGTACTGAAGGGACTCTCATGGAACACGTGTCTAGTGTATCTCGACGACATAATTGTGGTCGGCGATCGTTCGAGGACCACGTGAAAACTTGGAGGAAGTATTCCTGCGATTGAGGAACTCCGGATTGAAGCTGAGCCCTAAGAAATCCACCTGTTCCAAAAGAAGTACGATACCTCGGCCACGTTGTCTCTGGGGAAGGAGTAGCAGTGGATGACCAGAAGATCAAAGCTGTTAAGGATTGGCCCATCCCAAAAGACATTCACCAACTTCGAAGTTTCCTTGGTATGCACATACTATCGCCGATATGTGCTGGGATTCCCAACATCGCTAAACCACTGACCAGGCTCACGGAAGGCCAAACAAAGTTCCAGTGGTCCGAAGAATGTCAAGATTCATTCAGGAAGCTGAAAGGAGCTTTGATCAACGCACCTATACTGAGCTATCCCTACCCAAAGGAAATTCATTTTGGATACGGACGCCAGCAACGTGGGACTTGGAGCTGTCCTATCTCAGATCCAGGAGGGACAGGAGAAGGTCATTGGTTATTTCAGCAAGACCTTAGCAAACCAGAGCGCAATTACTGTGTCACCAGGCGAGAGCTGTTAGCTTGTTGTAAAGGGAGTGGAACACTTCTACAAGTACGGTATGGAAGAAGATTCCTGCTGAGAACTGACCATGCAGCTCTCAAATGGCTCTACAGTTCAAAAATCCTGAGGGTCAAGTAGCACGTTGGATCGAGAGACTCAAGAATTCGATTTCGAGATCGAACATCGAGCCGGAACTAGCCATAAGAATGCAGATGCCTTGTCGCGAAGACCATGTCCAGATGAGCTCACATTGCCGACGAGAAGAGAAGAAGCAACACTTTGTAGAACCGCGGCAATGGATGACAACTGGAATGACAGCAAGATCCAGAAAGACCAAGAGAGAGACCCCGACCTTGGCTTAGTCGTCAGCTGGAAGAAGGGCAATCGAAGACCATCATGGCAGGAAGTCGCATTACTCGCCGACTGTTAAGTCCATATGGGCACAATGGAACTCTCTTATTCTGGACAATGGGATCCTGAAACGTGCTGGAGGCCGATATTGGTGGGGAAGACAGACGCCAAATAATTGTTCCCAGGAACAGAAGAGAGGAAGTGCTGCGGAAATCCATGATGGAGTCGCCGGAGGACATCTGGGAGTGACGAAGACCCTGCAGAAAGTGAGGCAACGGTTTTACTGGGCCAATTGTCAAGCTGACGTCCAGGACTGGTGCAGGAAGTGCGCTGTATGCGCTCTAGCAATGGACCTCGAATACGACCCAAGGCCCCGATGCGTCAGTACAACGTAGGCAGCCCGTTCGAGAGAATCGCCATTGACATCGCCGGCCCGTTTCCCGTATCCGACCACGGGAATAAATACATCCTTGTGGCAATGGACTACTTCGTAAGTGGGCGGAAGCCTATGCCTCCCAACCAGGGAAGCCATCACCGTCGCCGACGTCTTGGTGAAAAGTGGATATGTCGATTCGGTATTCAATGGAGCTGCACTCGGATCAAGGCAGAAATTTCGAATCAACCTTTTCCAAGAAATATGTCTACTGCTGAACATCCGCAAGACAAAACCACGGCCCTACATCCGCAGTCCGATGGAATGGTGGAACGGATGAACAGGACGATCAACCGCCACTTGTCCAAGGTTGTCTCTGACCATCAAAGAGACTGGGACCAGTATCTTCATTTGTTCCTGATGGCTATCGATCCGGTACACGAGTCAACCGGTCAAACTCCTGCTAGTATTATAATGGGCCGAGAACTGCGACTGCCTTGTGACCTGAAGTTTGGGATACCGCCAGGACAAGACACTGCGGGGAGGGACTACGTCAGCAAACTTCGGCAGAGAATGGACGACATCCACGAACGAGTCGGTTGAACATCAGAGTGCCAGCGATAAAATGAAAAAGACCTATGACATCAAGGCCGACGCTGGAGGGTTTAAGGTTGATGACCTGGTTTGGCTGTACAACCCCAAACGTCGTCGTGGACTATCACCAAAGTTGCGGAACTCGTGGGAAGGCCCGTATAAGATCGTGAAAAGGATAAACGACCTTGTGTACCGAATCCATAAGCCACCCCGAGGAAACCAAGGGTCGTCCATTTCAACAGGTTGGCCCCTTACGCTGGAAACCATGACCAAGTTCGCACCCTCAAGCCACCGGAGGATGATATGACGTTCGAAAGTTTATGTCCTTGTATTCAAACGGGCAGAAAGTTCTACATGGGGTTACAGAGAGGAGTCAGAGACCTTTTCGAAGTGCCTGCTGACTACGCACTAGCGCACTGTGTGGCAGAAGATCTTCAAATGTCAGGGCATCGCCGTAGTGTTCTCCAAAAATTTGGTCAACTCCAAACACTGCGGGAGCAGAATCCAGAAGTTGGTGGGGTGCTACAGTTGAAGAAAGGCCAGAGAAACATCTACTACCTAGTTACCAAGAGGCATTCCCAAGATAAACCGTCCTATGAAGATGTCTGGAAGAGTCTCACCAAACTAAGAGATACTATGGTGGACCAGAATCTGGCGGATCTAGCAATTCCAAAATTATCCTGTGGTATTGATGGGTTGGACTGGAGAGTCATAAGAAGTATGCTGGAGGCGATATTCAGATCCAGCGGCGTCAAGATTTTGGTTTGCTGTAACCCTCTTCCACGACCGATCATGAAGACCGTGGAGTGTTACTTCCATCGAACTTCACGGTGCAGATATGGGGCGTCATGCAGATATCGTCACACTCCAAGGATGAAATTTCGGGACGAAATGTCTTTAAGAAGGGGGCAATGTAACGAACCTAGGCCGGACCTGTCGCCTCACATGTTGCCGTCGACAGCGATGAGATCATCCCCGGAGATATTCGAGAACAGTCCAGTCGTTCTGCCGCGAAAAACAACGGTCAATATTGGAAACAATTGGAACATGCCGTCGCCAACCGTCCGAATTCGAAACATCGAGAATGCTGTATCGGAGATAAATAGACAGCCCTCAAGAGGGAGTAAACAGTCTGAACGAGCCCATACCATCGAGCTATACAGTGGCGTAGTAATATAAATTAAGTTGTAGATTAAGTGTTAAATAAATTAGTTAAACCAAGTTAAGTTTATTTACGTTACAATATCTAAGATGCGAATTGAAGTTTGCATAATAGACAGTCAATAAAATACTTTGACTACAATGGTTGGAGAGAAACCTAAGAGAATAACAGGCTTTTCTAAGTTTATTACATAAGTTGTCAATATGTGTCCTCCATTGAAGTTTGTCATCAAAAACAACACCCAACATTTTTGTTGACTTAGTTAGGTTCAATTCCAAGGAAGTATCAACAAACAGATTCAACTCATATTGTTGTCCAGTATTCATCTTGAAATACCCATAACATTCATATACCAAAGTTCTACATATGGGTCACCACCTTGTAATAATTTGAAGCGTAGTTTTATGGAAAAATTGATTTTTTATACGTTGTTTATGTATAATTTGAGACCATACGCATTCATTATTACAACAATTTGATAAAAAATATGGCACTGGACAATGTATTTGTGAGACTCGTCATATTTTTTTTCATTTTTGGATATATTATTTTAGAGGTTGAAACAAGCAACTTTCCTCATTGAACTTTTTTTCTGGTGAGTTACAAAAATGAGTTGAATGTTTAACGCCAGTTATGGAAAATATTGTCTACGAGTGTTTTTTTTTAATTTTTTTAGTATAATAGCTGTGACAAATATCGATTGACTTTGAAAATAAATATCAATTAGAGTATACACACTCACAGGAAAAGGCAGAGGAAGCTTGACTTTTTTCAAGCGTACCCTGTAGATGAGACCAACGAACTGTTCTGAATTCATTTAACGACGTGTCTATACCATGAGCAAAAAATTGTGTTGAATTATGGGCGATGATACGAGTACCTATTGATTAATTGTTGATATCCGAATTTGATATTTCACAGAGAATGAAAGATCTAGTTTCGTCTACTATTCTGTGTAACAATACACGGTGAGCCCAAAAAAACAATTTGTAAAAACCATTATCTTAACAAAATTGTATGCTTTTTTTTGTTGATAGGTGGAGCTATAAATACATTGAACTTCTCAGATTACATTTCCCAATGTGTCTACATGGTTGGACAAAAAACATTGATTCATGGATGATACTGCATAAACGCATGCGCTTGAAGCTGCTTCGACTTCTTGAGTGAATTTGTTGGCCTATTAAGAGTATATTTATTTTGAGATTGGATCTCATTTTTTTAAATTAGTAAGTATTGAAACGACTAGAAGTGGGTCAATATTCACTTGCAAAATTTGATGCACACATACAACAGTGTGTTAGGTCTTAGGTTGCAAAAGAAATGAATTTTTCACTTAGCAGTCGCCATATTCAATTCTTCATTGTGAACTCAATGATCAATGAATTTGTATTCAATCATTCTAAAAACCTACTTATACTAATTTTGAATGATGTATATCCGTTGCTTAATTTTTTGCTAGGTTCCTTTTTTGCAACACTGTATCGTCTCGAATCTGAAACCTAACTATATATTCAAACGTATGTTTAGCACAAACTTTTACTGTTTACTCTAACGCACCTTCCACAACGAAAATTATGTTTCTGACTGAAAAAAGTCGCTTTAAATGATCAAACCGACGCAATGATGCTATATGCGAAGTATCATATGTGATTTGACAATGATGAATTCCCTGTACCACAGTTATGATGAATCATTTTCTGATTTATTGAAGAAATAACAACATCTATGACGAAGTAGTGTAAGTAATGTTTGTCGTTGGAATTCCGAATGACAATGCGGATTGATTCTGAATTGTCCGTTTCTGATAATGTACTGTTCTGATAATGTCAGGTTTTGACAATGTTCGATTCTGATGATGTCCGGTTCTGATTGTGTTAATTCTGATTAAGTTCAGTTCTGACAGAAGTTCTTTCTGATAATGTCCGGTTCTGACAATGTTCGTTTCTGATGATGTCCGGTTCTGATTGTGATAATTCTGCTAAAAGTACGTTCTGATAATGTCCGTTTTTGACAATGTTAGGTTCTGATGATGTCCAGTTCTGATACAAATTCATTCTGATGAAGTTCTTTCTGCTGTTGTTAATTCTGATGAAATGCGTTTCTGACGTTTTCCGATTCTGCTCCTGTTATGTTTTGACTTTGTTACTTTCTGACCGTGTTATGTTTTGACATTGTTCATTCTGATACAATACGGCCTGCCGATTCAATGTCTCTTCAGAATATGGTTGATTACTAGATCTAGAGAGCAATCACTTTTTAATGAAAAATTAAGAACTGGGTGGTGGTATGGAATTCTCCGATTCAGTTGTTTCACCATGGTTCAACGTCGGTGGATGCAGGAATGAAATAAAATTGTCGCTGTGATATTAAGCGAATTTGAAACAGCATGTATATCCTGAAATACTTTTATCCAAATGAAAATGAAGATTTTGCACCGATATTTTTTCCAATTTTAGGAGGTAATAACTGGCTTATAAGTCAGTCATATATATGGTCTACTTATTTTTTCACCTCTGGAACGTTATATAGGATTTTCCGAGGATTCTGAAAACTTCATGAGATTTCGCAGAAATAGGTAGGGGAGAAGGGGGCAGGTTCGGACATGGGGCACTTCCGGATATTTCAAATTTACCGCTAGGCATTTACGCCAGATTCACCAATCATTGACAGATGCTTCTGTAAACAGTTTGGAATCGTTGACGCCAGGTCGTGTTACATGAATTTGATTGAAAAGTGGATATATATGCAGAAGTTCCCAAAAAGGATTAGTGATACAAGGTTGAGATATCAACTCTAGTAAGGTCGTACACCTCAAGGAGTGAAATTCAGGTAAGAAATTATGAGTCTATCAGGAAGAACGCATATTGTTATTCATCTAACCTCAAAAAAGTATGAGGATTGATAAGTGTATGAAGAAATTGTGACAATGAAACTCAACTATATACAGCTGGGGCACGTTCGGACAAAAGATGTGGGGCAGGTTCGGACTGTCGGAGCTGCCCCTGCTTCGCTTTTCGCGTTTGTCGGATATGCCCCATGACATTTAGTAACTTCTTACTGTTTGTAGGATGGTGAGAACATACAAAAGAAAACGTCCTGCTCAGCCAGATATTCCTAGAAGAGTCTTGAAAAATGATGTGAAGAATATTATCAGCAAGAGTATGTCTTTGAGAGCTGCTGCAATAAGATTCAATATACCTAAATCAACTTTATTTGACAGAGTTGTCAGAGCTAAAAAGCGTTCCAATAATAACATAGAAGACTCTGGAAATGAAGGAGGTGAATCAGAGGAAGAGTTTGCATCATCAAAATATGCAACACGGCAAGTGTTCTCACGAAATGAAGAAATCGAGTTGGAGATAAATCTCAATAAGAGTTCAAAGATATGTTACGGCTGACATATGAACTCTGTCGTGGACTGGCTTTCCAATATGCTTCGAAACTGAATAAGAAAATTCCGAGAAATTTGGGGAATCAACAAAAAAGCAGGAATTGATTGGATGCAATGTTTCATGAAGCGCCATCCAAGGCTTTCCAATCGCAAACCTGAAAATACAAGTATTGCAAGAGCTTCAGCTTTCAACAAAGCCAATGTGGAGGAATTTTTCAATAATTATGAAACCTTAGTGCAGGCCACATGTAATTTCTCACCAGATCGTATATGGAACACTGATAAAACGGGTATAACCACAGTCCTTCAAGCACCGAGGGTAATAGCAGAAACAGGATCAAAAGCTGTAGGACAATGCGTATCTGCTGAACGAGGATCTCTTGTCACGATGTGTGGAATAATATCGGCTGTCGGGGCTTCAATTCCACCTCTTTATATCTTTCCTCGTGTGAGGATGAAGGATCAGTTCTTGTACGGTGCCGTTCCTGGGGCTGTAGGTTATGCTGAGAAATCGGGATGGATGTCGACTAGGGTGTTTCTCAAACTGTTAGAGCATATAAAAAAACATACGAACAGTAGCCCCACAAATAAAATTCTGCTGCTGATGGATAATCACGAGACACACGTTTCTCTTGATGCCATCTTGTTTGCAAGAGAACACGGAATTGTATTATTGTCGTTCCCGCCACATTGCACACATAAAATGCAGCCACTGGATAAGGGAGTGTATGGTCCATTCAAATCCAAATGCAAGATTTCTTTCAATGATTTCATTCTGTCGAACCCTGGTAAACCAATAACTATGTATGATGTTGCCAAGTTGTCAGCACAACCATATTTGCAAACTTTCACTCCCTGTAATATTATAAGTAGTTTCAACAGTACTGGGTTATGGCCTATCAACTATCTAGTTTATAAAGACGAAGATTTCTGTGCCTCATTTGCAACAGACCGTCCTCTTGAAAATAAGGAGTCTTCTACAAAAATAGTTGATACAAGTATTGTTGTTCAGCCTAATTCCAATGATGAAATTCAATTCTCATCCAAAAATCATGAAGTAGAAGATATAGTAAGGGATGTATTGAATATAATAATATATGAATCTACCAAACCCAAAATTAATATACTTTCTATTGTATCTATTGTTAAACCATCAGATGTGAAACCCTTACCGAAGGCTTGTCCCAGAAACACTACCAGAAAATCGAGAAAGGGAAAATCAAGAATTTACACCAGTACTCCTGAGAAAGAAAGAATAGAAGAATTGGAGAAAGCCAAATTGATGCATGTGAAGAGAGAAAATTGGTGTCTGAATCTAAACCAAAGAAAATGCAAAGTAATAAACAATCAAAGAGGAGAAAGAAGAATAAAGCAGTTTCAGATGACATTTCATCATCAGATTCTGATATAAATTTACCTTTTATTGCCACGAAAAACATAAAAAATGATTTGTCCGACTCTGATATGGATTTAGATTATAGTGCTGATGATGATGAGCTCAATGAACTTTTAGATGATGAACAAATCCTAAGAGATGATTATCTATTAGTGAAGTTCGCAACAAAAAAAAGATCCTTACATTATGTTGGAAAAGTGATCGATGTAATGGAAAATGGGGAATTCGAAGTAATATTTTCAAAGAAGTGTATAAAAGGATTTGTTTATCCAGAAGTTGAGGATATTTCATATATTGAGAGGAAAGACATTGTATCAAAGTTACCTAAGCCCATGACAACACCGGGGACTTCAAGAATGGCATCTTTTCTTCAATTTGATGTAAATTTTTTTGGTTACGATGTTAGGTAATGTTCCATAGTATTCTGTCAACAATTATATATGGAAAGTAAAGCAGCATTTCAAACATGTATATTCGTCCGATCCTACCCCATTCATGTCCGAAAGTGCCCCGCCATGGGGCACTTCCGGACAATTCCCCAAATTCACTAATATTACATTTCCTGGAAAACTATTCAAAATTTTCATGTATTTGATAATGAGAAGTTATATAATAAAAAGGCCCTATTTGACGACATTCCAATATCTTGATAATGTTAACGATGGAGTTATAATAATTTGTAAAACGATGTCCGAATCTGTCCCCTTCTCCCCTACATTTCAACCAATAGCAGAAATCTTGAAAAACCAAAACAAAAACATTTTGGTTGCAAACCCTACAGTTATCGATATTGAGTAGAATTATTATAATACTGATTAGACACGATTTTCTATATTTGCCTCAGGTATGCATGCTTTTGATGACATAAACAATGGAAAAACGAAAATGATGAATTTTACAGGTGTTGATGATGACTTTTCGGCAATTACTCTTCATGAGTTTTTTTTGTAAAAAGCACTCAGCTATCACAAAAAGGAACATTAGTTTATAACTCTATTATGAATTTACAAAAACTCCTTTAGATTGTGGGTTCTTATATAAAAACACCGAGAGGAAACTGCCCATTCTTTGATATATTACCAATAAATATCTGCTTTACCTGAAAATTTGTATGAAATCAAATCTTGTGGAAATCGGATTAATTTGAAATATCGCACACGTACAGAGAACCAAAAACAATAATCAATTATAGTTTCACGTGTTCAAGCAGAGTCGGAGTCCTTATATTGAGTTCCGCCATAGTCATAACCCCATAAGTACAGAAAAACTTTCAAACATAAAAAAACAAGTTATTATTAATAAATATGAACTCTATGGCCAGAAAACATAATTCACGGGGAATGAAAATAAATTCTGAAATCAAATACTCGACCAAACTAATAAACAAAGGCACGTTAAAAATATAATAGACACCTGCTCGCCCGGAATGCATATAAAAAACAGGCACTTTTCACAACAGAGCTATTAATAAATCGTCACCTCCTTGTTACGCATATCTAAGGAAATTCTTAGTAAACAAAGAAACTATATATTATAGGTTTTGACAGCTCGCTAAGTGAAATACAACCACGAAATAGATAAATCACTAATTTTTTTACATTCTTTCGGCTACAGTAACTAGCCATTAATTACTAAGACGTTGATTTATTATGACAGGTAGAAGATAATTAATGTTAGGAATGTGACCCGCGAACGATCTATGGAAAGGGTAGATGATATAAAAGCGCGACCACGCGAACAAACAATGATGATTCGGTAAACAGACGTCGTTCAAGTAACATGTCCTCTCAGATGTGTTTAAACTTTCATTCGTTTAACATGTAGTGCAGAAAGATGAGAGTGCTCAACTTTCACATAGTAATCATATAACAGTGAAATTGCGAAATTAGTAAGAAATAGAATTTCCATCAAGTCAAACCGGAACTGCGCGAGTAATGACTTTACAAAGTGAATACACAGTTAAACAGTATTTACCATGAATAGATATTATGTTATCAATGCTCCAAGAACGAGATAAGACACCGAAAACCTCTAAACGATAGTTCCTGCTCTCATAGAAAAACATTACCAATACAACTATAGTCTAATATACAGTGCGATATAAAAGTAAATAAACACATTTCGCGGAAATTATTGAAATAGTAATATAATTAAATATCGAGTGAATAAGTGTTGAAACCTGATAGTCTGGAGTAAGTTATCTGTTTTTCTGAATTTATGTTTTGGGGTAAATTGAATCAATTATAATTTTTTTATGTTTTCAAATGTATCTCCATATTTTATGCTCCCATGTTTTTCAAATAATATTTATCAACAGTCTGTTTAACAATTGATGGCATTTTTACTTATATTCAGTCCACTGACTTTGAGAATGCCAAAAACTGACCTAATGTGAAATCTCCACTGTTCTTTGACTATTGTATCCTTTTATCAGTATATAGAACTGATGTTTGGTAACTATTATAAAATATATATGTATATTCTAGTGCGTTTTCCGAGTGCATTATTTCACAATCTTTCTGAGATCGGTACGTGCTTCTAGGTAAACGCCCCACATTCCCTGTATTGAGAGAAAGGGATATTTCTTGACGCCGTACTCGAGAAACCATCTCGGTCCGACCATCCTCAGACAGTCGATGCTCTTATTACTCAACTTAACAACAAAGGAGTGATGAAGTAAAGTGAATAATTCATAATATTTGAGAATATAGAACTATTTCTCACAAATAATGCCA
>JAFIRS010005418.1:0-57754 GCA_018342105.1 Gonioctena quinquepunctata | reverse complement strand
CAGCTATATTCCCAACTACGGATGGCCAAACAACCATATTCCCAGCTACAGATGGCAAAACAGCTATATACCCGGCTTCGGATGGCACACATCTAGTTTTCTGGCTATATATTGTCACTCTTCGAGGGGGATTGAGATTTATTGAGGAGTATCCTTATCTGTTCGGTTCATGTTACCTGAAAAAATTTGAAATTTTAAGTAAGTAGTTTTAAGTTAACATTATACCCAATTAGGATAGGGACCAATTACTTTTAACCCTCTGGGGTATTTGGGCATGAAGTGCCATATAAGATGTATGATGCTGTTGACATTAAGTAAAGAAAAAGCCTCTCTCAAGGCGTTGGTGGTTGTGTTGGTGATAAATATGGTTGGTACATTTGTTAAGCATCCTTTTTGGAGGGGGTCGTGTCGTGAAATGCCGCATTTGGCCCATTTCAGCAAATTAATGTGAAATATTATTTTTCATAAAATATATTTCGTATAATTCGGAAAAAAGTTCGAATGAAATCTAGAGTGAAAACACTGGAAATATAGTATTGTAATTGCGAATTGCAGGGTTACGCCCCTTTTGACAATTCCGACCTATAACGAGCCGCCATTCTAGACGTCTCGTCTCGTATCGTTTCCTTTTGTTTCGAATCGTATCTCATCATATCCTATCATATCCTATCGTATCCTATCATATCCTATCGTATCCTATCGTATCCATTCGTATCCAATCGTATCCTATCGTATCCTATCGTATCCTATCGTATATTATCGTATCCTATCGTATCGTTTCGTTCCATTCCGTTTCGTTCCGTTTCGTTAAAACTTACCCGAGTTTTTTTTCCACTATAGTTCGTTTTTCTTAAAAAACAACTATATTCCCAGCTACGGAAGACCAAACAGCTATATTCCCGGCTACGAATGGCCAAACAGCTATATTCCCGGCTACGGATAGCCAAACAGCTATATTCCCGGCTACGGATGGCATACATATAGCTTTCTGGCTATATATTGTCACTCTTCGAGGGGGATTGAGATTGATTGAGGAGTATCCTTATCTGTTCGGTTCATGTTGCCTGAAAAAATTTGAAATTTCAAGTAAGTAGTTTTAAGTTAACATTATACCCAATTAGGATGGGGACCAATTACTGTTAACCCTCTGGGGTATTTGGGCATGAAGTGCCATATAAGATGTATGATGCTGTTGAAATAAAGTGAAAAAAAAGCCTCTTTCAAGGCGTTGGTGGTTGTGTTGGTGATAAATATGGTTGGTACGTTTGTTATGCGTCCTATTTGGAGGGGGTCGTGTCGTGAAATGCCGCATTTGGCCTATTTCAGCAAATTAATGTTATATATTGTTTTCATAAAATATATTTTGTATAATTCGGAAATCTAGAGTGAAAACACTCGAAATATAGTATTGTAATTGCGAATTGCAGGGTTACGCCCCCTTTGACAATTCCGACCAATATCAAGCCACCATTCTAGACGTCTCGTCTCGGTCTCGTATCGTATCCTTTGGTATCCTTTCCTTTCGAATCGTATCCTATCGTATCCTATCGTATCCTATCTTATCCAATCGTATCCTATCGTATCCTATCGTATCCTATCGTATCGTTTTGTTCCATTCCGTTTAGTTAAAACTAACCTGAGTTTTTTTTTCACTAAAGTTCGTTTTTCTTAAAAAACAACTATATTCCCGGCTACGGAAGGCCAAACAGCTCTATTCCCGGCCACGGATGGCCAAACAGCTATATTCTTGGCTACGGATGGCCAAACAGCTATATTCCTGGCTACGGATGGCATACATCTAGTTTTCTGGCTATATATTGTCACTCTTCGAGGGGGATTGAGATTGATTGAGGAGTATCCTTATCTGTTCGGTTCATGTTACCTGAAAAAATTTGAAATTTCAAGTAAGTAGTTTTGAGTTAACATTATACCCAATTAGGATAGGGACCAATTACTGTTAACCCTCTGGGGTATTTGGGCATGAAGTGCCATATAAGATGTATGAATCTGTTGAAATGAAGTGAAAAAAAAGCCTCTTTCAAGGCGTTGGTGGTTGTGTTGGTGATAAATATGGTTGGTACATTTGTTAAGCGTCCTTTTTGGAGGGGGTCGTGTCGTGAAATGCCGCATTTGGCCCATTTCAGCAAATTAATGTAAAATATTATTTTCCATAAAATATATTTTGTATAATTCGGAAAAAAGTTCGAATGAAATCTAGAGTGAAAACACTCGAAATATAGTATTGTAATTGCGAATTGCAGGGTTACGCCCCTTTTGACAATTCCGACCTATATCGAGCCGCCATTCTAGACGTCTCGTCTCGTTTCGTTTCCTTTCCTTTTGTTTCGAATCGTATCTCATCATATCCTATCATATCCTATCATATCCTATCGTATCTTATCGTATCCATTCGTATCCAATCGTATCCTATCGTATCCTATCGTATTCTATCGTATCCTATCGTTTCGTTCCATTCCCTTTCGTTCCGTTTCGTTTAAACTTACCTGAGTTTTTTTTTTACTATAGTTCGTTTTTCTCAAAAAACAACTATATTCCCGGCTACGGAAGGCCAAACAGCTATATTCCCGGCTACGGATGGCCAAACAGCTATATTCCCGGCTACAGATGGCCAAACAGCTATATACCCGCTACGGATGGCACACATCTAGTTTCTGGCTATATATTTTCACCTCCGAGGGGATTGAGATTGATTGAGGAGTATCCTTATCTGTTCGGTTCATGTTACCTGAAAAAATTTGAAATTTTAAGTAAGTAGGGACTCCTCGCCAAGCTTCCGTCTTATGGCTTGCCCCCTCAGCTGTGTTCTCTGCTTGCTAGTTTTCTCTCAAACAGGTCTCTCCATGTAGTGGTCGATGGAGTTTCATATGACACTCTACTCATAAATGCTGGTGTTCTGCAAGGATCTATTCTCGCACCAACACTATTTCTACTTCACATCAACGACCTGTTGAAAGCAACTTCATGTCCAGTACACAGCTTTGCCGATGATAGTATCCTCCATACCGCTTTCTCTTCCAGGGCCCCTATATCAGCCCGTGAAACCAGAAATGAACGAGGAAGAAATGTTTATAATATAAATATGGACAATTCTCGAGTGGGGATCTAATAACTTGGTAGAATTCAATGCAAACAAAACACAAGCGTGTCTTTTCTCTAGGAAATCCGATCTCAGTGTGCCTAACATAACTTTGTCAGGAGTAACCATACCACTGAAGTCATCCATATCGATGCTTGGTATTACTATCAGCAATAACCTTTCCTGGGAAAATCACGTGAGGTCCATTGCCAAAAGTGCATCCCAAAAACTTGGTTTTTTGTTTCGTGCCAAGAGCTATTTCACCCCACTCAGCTGCTTATGATCTATAAGGCACAGATCCGACCTGTCCTGGAATACTGTTCCATATTTGGAGCGCGCACCTAAACATATCCTGAGGCTATTGGATTCTGTCCAAAAGGGCAATTCGTCTCGTCGGTGATGCCTCGCTTACAAACTCGCTCACTTGTCTGGAACACCGTAGAAAAGTTGGCAATTTGTCTCTATTTTATAGATATTTTCATGGGCGATGCTCTTCTGAAGTATCAACAATCGTTCCTGCTTTGGCAGTTTCTTCGAGACTAACCCGTCAAGTTCAGTCATCACACCCCTTCGTGGTCACTTTGGAGTCCTGCAGAACATCACTTTCCAAAGACTCGTTCATCCAACGAACAGCGAGGCTTTGGAACTCATTGCCTAGGGAGGTGTTCCCCGAGGCATACAACCTCCAGAAATTTAAGAAGAACACCAACTCCTACCTTCTTTTCCTTGGTTCCCACGATGTTCTCTGAACATTACATGATATCCCTTTTCGTGGGAACCGGAACATAAAAAAAAAAAAAGGTTTTAAGTTAACATTATACCCAATTAGGATAGGGACCAATTACTGTTAACCCTCTGGGGTATTTGGAAATGAAGTGCCATATAAGATGTATGATGCTGTTGACATGAAGTAAAAAAAAAGCCTCTTTCAAGGCGATGGTGGTTGTGTTGGTGATAAATATGGTTGGTACATTTGTTAAGCGTCCTTTTTGGAGGGGGTCATGTCGTGAAATGCCGCATTTGGCCCATTTCAGCAAATTAATGTTAAATATTATTTTTCATAAAATATATTTTGTATAATTCGGAAAAAAGTTCGAATGAAATCTAGAGTGAAAACACTCGAAATATAGTATTGTAATTGCGAATTGCAGGGTTACGCCCCTTTTGACAATTCCGACCTATAATGAGCCGCCATTCTCGTCTCGTCTTGTATCGTATCATATCGTATCCTATTGTATCGTTTCGTTTCCTTTCGTTTCGAATCGTATCCTATCGTATCCTATCGTATCCTATCGTATCCTATCGTATACTATTGTATCCAATCGTATCCTATCGTATCCCGTTTTGTTTCGTATCGTTTCGTTTCCTTTTGTTTCGAATCGTATCTCATCATATCCTATCATATCCTATCGTATCCTATCATATCCTATCGTATCCTATCGTATCCAATCGTATCCAATCGTATCCTATCGTATCCTATTGTATCCTATCGTATCTATCCTATCGTATCGTTTCGTTCCATTCCGTTTCAACTTACCTGAGTTTTTTTTTCACTATAGTTCGTTTTTCTTAAAAAACAACTATATTGCCGGCTACAGAAGGCCAAACAGCTATATTCCCGGCTACGGATGGCCAAACAGCTATTTTCCCGGCTACGGATGGCCAACCAGCTATATACCCGGCTACAGATGGCACACATCTAGTTTTCTGGCTATATATTGTCACTCTTCGAGGGGGATTGAGATTGATTGAGGAGTATCCTTATCTGTTCGGTTCATGTTACCTGAAAAAATTTGAAATTTTAAGTAAGTAGTTTTAAGTTAACATTATACCCAATTAGGATAGGGACCAATTACCATTAACCTTCTGGGGTATTTGGGCATGAAGTGCCATATAAGATGTATGATGCTGTTGACATAAAGTAAAAAAAAAGCCTCTTTCAAGGCGTTGGTGGTTGTGTTGGTGATAAATATGGTTGGTACATTTGTTAAGCGTCCTTTTTGGAGGGGGTCGTGTCGTGAAATGCCGCATTTGGCCCATTTCAGCAAATTAATGTGAAATATTATTTTTCATAAAATATATTTAGAATAATTCGGAAAAATGTTCGAATGAAATCTAGAGTGAAAACACTCGAAATATAGTATTGTAATTGCGAATTGCAGGGTTACGCCCCTTTTGACAATTCCGACTCATAACGAGCCGCCATTCTAGACGTCTCGTCTCGTATCGTATCGTATCGTATCGTATCGTTTCGTATCGTTTTGTATCGTTTCGTTTCGTTCCCTTTCGAATCGTATCCTATTGTATCCTATCGTATCCTATCGTATCCTATTGTATCCTATCGTATCCTATCGTATCCTATCGTATCTTATCGTATCCTATCGTATCGAATCGTATCGTTTCGTATCGTTTCCTTTCGTTTCCTTTTGTTTCGAATCGTATCTCATCATACAACCCTACTTTAAAACAGAAGTAACTAACTACCATCGTAAAAGTTCAAAGAAGAACACCTCTCATCTGAAAACAAAATTGGACGAAATAGTGTGGGACATGAATAACGAAACATCACCATCCGCCAAATTTGAATTATTCATAAACCAATTTAAACAGGCCTACGATGAGGCGTGCCCACTAACGCCTAAAACAATAACTCCATTTAAAAAGACAAACTGGTTCACTGACAAATTGAAACACGAAAAAAAAGATTTGGACAATGCGTCTCATATGTTTAAACAATCAGGTAGTAAGTGCTTGGAAAGGATTTATAAGATAAAAAGAAAAAACTATCGGAAATCATTAAGAAATGCCAAAAGAGAAAAACTAAATCAGAATATTAGTCGGGCCGATAACAAGATAAAACAGATCTGGAGTGAGGTAAATTCAAAACTTGGGAAAAAAAATCGTGATAAGCTAGATATCCACTTAAATATAAATAATGAGGAAATAACTGATCCTGAGATAGCAGCGAATCGCTTCGGAGAATACTTCTCAAATATAATCGAGGAAAAAATGGAGGATCATTTCGGAGCAAACAGATCCCAAACCTGTACAGCTGGAGAAATACTCCCACATACCTTTTTCTTTGAGCCAGCCACCACCGAAGAAATAAAATCAATAGTACGCAACTTGAAGAATACAATGTCAACAGGTCCAGACGATGTGCTGGTAAAAGTTTTAAAAGAAGTCTATGAAAGTGTAGCTGATCCGTTAACTTCTCTCATAAATATATGTATTGTGAAGGGTGAATTCCCAGATGTTTTAAAACTGAGTAAAGTTATCACTGTGTATAAAAGTGGAGACAAATCAGAAATTGACAATTATAGACCTATTAGTCTCCTGAGTATTTTCTCAAAAATACTCGAGAGACTCATATATAACAGACTTGTGAAATTCTTGAACAAACACAATATATTAGCAGAATCTCAACACGGATTCAGGGCAGACAGATCCACTGAAACTGCCACCACTCTCTTTGTAGACTTTTTACATAAAGGGATGGATGATAGAAAATATGTTAGGGAATCTTTTTGACTTGTCGAAAGCATTCTGACTCTATTGATAAAGACTTCATGGCCTCAAAAATGTATAATATGGGTATTAGGGGGAATGTTCTGGAATTAATTACATCATTCTTATCTAACAGAAAAATCTTTGTAACCTTGAATGGGGCAGAATCGGATCAATTTACAATAAATACTGGAGTGGCCCAAGGCTCAATTCTGGGCCCACTCATTTTTCTTCTTTTTCTTAATGATCTTCCATTGAATATTAGTAATCGATTTCACCTCATCAATTTTGCTGATGATACAACTATCGGTATAGCCGAGTCCACCGTGGAAGACATGACTAATGGTATTGAACAGGCAATTGAAGAAATGACAACCTACTGCAACTCAAATAAACTTATATTAAATTCTCGAAAATCCAAAATCATTTGCTTCAACAAAACACCGAGTTAGCCAACGAATTTCCCCATATGCACCACTCCACAAAGTTCCTAGGTGTGACGATTGATAGATCACTTTCGTGGTCTGACCATATCGAGTTAACATCAAAAAAACTCTCTAAGTCATACTTTGCCATCACCCAATTGAGATACGAGCTTCACGAATCTATCTTAATTCAGGTGTACTATGCAATTGTCTACTCTGCCTTAACATTCCATATCATTCTTTAGGGAAATGCAAGCGAAGTCAACAGAATATTCGTAGCTCAGAAGCGAATCATTAGACTGATGTTCAATATGAAGCCACGCGACTCATGCAGAGATACATTTAAAACCAAGAAAATACTGACGGTTTGCTGCATTTTTATTTTAAAGTGTTGCTTATATATCAGAAAAAATGAGCAAAAATTCGAAAAAAATAATACCCATCATCGATACAAAACGAGAACTGGGAATAATCTACTGACCACTGCTCACAGAACAACCTTATTTGAAAAATCACCTTCTTATGCGAGCAGTAAAATATACAACAAGCTTCCTAATTATATTAAAAGTTGCGATACTATCAACACATTTAAAAAAAAATTGAAATCTCTGCTTTACTCGAAAGCTTATTATTCATTATCAGAATATTTTGATGATGCTCATATGGCAGAACCCATATTATGAATTTGATGGCCAAAATGTACATTATACACTTCATTTTTTTTTTCATTACTCTTATATATATTCTTATACTTATTTTATTTTTTTAATTCGAATTTATATATTGTATATGCTATATTATTTAACTCAATTGTCCATATATTTCTCTATTTTGAAACCAGTCTATATGTTTTGTGCCTATGTATATGCATATACCTATGTGTGTATATATCCTTAGAATATTTGTTTTATATCTTTTATACTGGTTTGAATGCTAGTTTTTTAACCTTGGACCTGTCCAACACCATGTATGTGGTTTCTTATGGATTAATAAAGTTCTATCTATCTATCTATCCTATCATATCCTATCGTATCCTATCATATCCTATCGTATCCAATCGTATCCTATCGTATCCTATCGTATCCTATCGTATCCTATCGTATCCTATCGTATCGTTTCGTTCCGTTTCGTTGAAACTTGCCTGAGTTTTTTTTTCACTATAGTTCGTTTTTCTTAAGAAACAACTATATTCCCGGCTACGGAAGGCCAAACAGCTATATTACAAACTACGGATGGCCAAACAGCTATATTCCCGGCTACAGATGACCAAACAGCTATATACCCGGCTACGGATGGCACACATCTAGTTTTCTGGCTATATATTGTCACTCTTCGAGGGGGATTGAGATTTATTGAGGAGTATCCTTATCTGTTCGGTTCATGTTACCTGAAAAAATTTGAAATTTTAAGTAAGTAGTTTTAAGTTAACATTATACCCAATTAGGATAGGGACCAATTACTGTTAACCCTCAGGGGTATTTGGGCATGAAGTGCCATATAAGATGTATGATGCTGTTGACATAAAGTAAAAAAAAAAGCCTCTTTCAAGGCGTTGGTGGTTGTGTTGGTGATAAATATGGTTGGTACATTTGTTAAGCGTCCTTTTTGGAGGATGTCGTGTCGTGAAATGCCGCATTTGGCCCATTTCAGCAAATTAATGTAAAATATTATTTTTCATGAAATATATTTTGTATAATTCGGAAAAAAGTTCGAATGAAATCTAGAGTGAAAACACTCGAAATATAGTATTGTAATTGCGAATTGCAGGGTTACGCCCCTTTTGACAATTCCGACCTATAACGAGCCGCCATTCTCGTCTCGTCTCGTCTCGTATAGTATCGTATCGTATCCTATCGTATCGTTTCGTATCGTTTCCTTTCGAATCGTATCCTATCGTATACTATTGTATCCAATCGTATCCTATCGTATCCTATCGTATCCCGTTTTGTTTCGTATCGTTTCCTTTCGTTTCCTTTTGTTTCGAATCGTATCTCATCATATCCTATCATATCCTATCGTATCCTATCATATCCTATCATATCCTATCGTATCCAATCGTATCCAATCGTATCCAACCGTATCCTATCGTATCCTATTGTATCCTATCGTATCCCATTGTATCCTATCGTATCCTATCGTATCGTTTCGTTCCGTTTCGTTAAAACTAACCTGAGTTTTTTTTTCACTATAGTTCGTTTTTCTTAAAAAACAACTATATTCCCGGCTACGGAAGGCCAAACAGCTATATTTCCGGCTACGGATGGCCAAACAGCTATATTCCCGGCTACGGATGGCCGAACAGCTATAAACCCGGCTACAGATGGCACACATATAGTTTTCTGGCTATATATTGTCACTCTTCGAGGGGGATTGAGATTGATTGAGGAGTATCCTTATCTGTTCGGTTCATGTTACCTGAAAAAATTTGAAATTTCAAGTAAGTAGTTTTAAGTTAACATTATACCCAATTAGGATAGGGACCAATTACTGTTAACCCTCTGGGGTATTTGGGCATGAAGTGCCATATAAGATGTATGATGCTGTTGAAATAAAGTGAAAAAAAAGCCTCTTTCAAGGCGTCGGTGGTTGTGTCGGTGATAAATATGGTTGGTACATTTGTTAAGGGTCTTTTTTGGAGGGGGTCGTGTCGTGAAATGCCGCCTTTGGCCCATTTCAGCAAATTAATGTTAAATATTGTTTTCATAAAATATATTTTGTATAATTCGGAAAAAAGTTCGAATGAAATCTAGAGTGAAAACCCTCGAAATATAGTATTGTAATTGCGAATTGCAGGGTTACGCCCCATTTGACAATTCCGACCAATGGCAAGCCGCCATTCTAGACGTCTCGTCTCGGTCTCGTATCGTATCCTATCGTATCGTTTCCTTTCGAATCGTTTCGAATCGTATCCTATCGTATCCCATCGTATCCTATCTTATCCAATCATATCCTATCGTATCCTATCGTATCCTATCGTATCGTTTCGTTCCATTCCGTTTCGTTAAAACTAACCTGAGTTTTTTTTTCATTATAGTTCGTTTTTCTTAAAAAACAACTATATTCCCGGCTACGGAAGGCCAAACAGCTATATTCCCGGCCAAGGATGGCCAAACAGCTATATTACCGGCTACGGATGGCCAAACAGCTATATTCCTGGCTACGGATGGCATACATCTAGTTTACTGGCTATATATTGTCACTCTTCGAGGGGGATTGAGATTGATTGAGGAGTATCCTTATCTGTTCGGTTCATGTTACCTGAAAAAATTTGAAATTTCAAGTAAGTAGTTTATTCAGTTTTGAACTAATACAAATGATCATTTAAAGAATACACATTAAATTTGGTCATATAAAATAAAACTAATAATAGACATGTCACTCATAAAACTACACATTAAAATTTGGTCATATAAAATAAAGTAAAACCAATACAGCCATTCCACTCATAAAAACTACACATTTAAATCAGTTGAAGAGAAGGGAGAAACATAAGTATACCTGTGCAGAATATTAAATAGAATTACTAAGAGAAATTCTTTTTTCAAGCTCCAGCACTAGGAGAGTGAAGAAATATTTTTAAGTTCTGTTTGAACTTGTTCAAGGAATCTGAGGATTTGATTTCTAGGGGCAGCTGATTAAATCTCTTCAGGCCTTTGAAAATTACAGAAGTTTGTGTATGACTCTTTGCCACCAGTGGAATGTGGAAATCATTTCGTGATATTGTATTGTGGGTATGCACATCAGAATTGTAATTGACAATATTTCTCAAATAGCTTGGAGCAGTACCTGATTTGATCTTAAATATAAATATTAGAGTATTATACTCAAAGAAGCCTTGACAACCACTGCATTTCCTTTAACATATGCCCAATGTGTGTTCTCTTTGAGCATGTGAGTATGATTCTCATAGCTCGATTTTGAAGTTTCCTAAATCTGGACATTTCATTTTGATTGAGCAGGTGAAGTATTGTGGAACAGTAGGTAAAATGAGGTAATATTAGGGTGTTGAACAGAATAGTTTTGGCCCATCTTGTCAGAAAAGTAGAACATCTTTGTAAGTAGTTGATTTTATATGAAATGATTTTGATTAAATTGTTTGCATGTTCTTCAAATTTGAGCTGTCTATCTATAATTACTCCTAAATATTTAAATTTCTGTACCATTTCAATTGACTCGTCACTTACAGTAATATTTAGCTGACTCTCGCAAAACACTCTGTAATTATTTTCGTTGCTGATTATCATAAATTTGGTTTTTTGTGTGTTTATCTTCAATTGGTTAGAGGAACACCACTTATTGATATTTTCCAAAGTAGTGTTGAGTGTTGTTACCAACTCTTCATTATCTAAACATGTAAAATATATGAGGGTATCATCGGCGAATAGATGTATGGAACAATGTCCAGCTGCACTCACTATGTCGTCAACATATAAAAGAAATAACAGTGGACCTAAAACACTACCCTGTGGAACCCCTATGTCATTTTCGATTTCAAGAGACATCATTTTATTCATTGTTACTTTTTGTTTCCTATTTATTAAGTAATTATTGATCCACTCCAAAGCTCTACCTTTCACTCCAATACTCTCTATCTTTTTTAATAATCTCCCCCTATCTATTGTTTCAAACGCCCTTTTTAAATCTAAAAACACCGCCCCTGTGACAAGATTCTTATCTAGATTACTCTTCCAGTCGTTCAAAACACATTGTATTGCAGTTTCACAGCTATATTTCCCTCGAAATCCTGATTGCACACAGTTTATAATGTTGTTTGTCTCTACAAACTCTAATAGTTGTTCATATACTACTTTCTCTATAATCTTCTCAGGACAACTGAGCATATTGATGGGACGCAAGTCAATGGCTCTGTGAGAGTTGCTTACTTTTGGGACTGGCACAATAATTGATATTTTTAGTTCATCTGGTACCTTGCATTCTAAAAGAGATGTGTTTATTTTGTTTCTTGGACTTAATGAGTTATAATTAATTTCGTTAACTTAAAGTATTAAAGTCTTCTAAGAATATGTTCTGATGTCTAGGTAAAACAGGAAAATCTGGACCAGAATCATCAATGTTGTTAATAATTGTTTTTATGCTTGTTATGTAATAAGAGTTTAAATAGTCCGGCATTATATTTGGGTCTGAAATAATTTCATCATCAATTTCGAGCTGAAAAAAATTATTGTTTTTATTTTCTTTAGGAAGTAGTGAGTTCAATATTTTCCACAGTTCCCTAGAATTATTCCTATTTTCTGCGATACTGCGTTTTTATAACTTTACTAATGTATTGGTCAGAACGATTAGTTATTACTAGATCTATAAGAGATCCACCATTTATATTAGGGCAAAAATTGTTTCAATTTGGTACATGCACTGCTAACAGAATTCCAGTCAATATTGAAATCTCCTGTTATAATTACAGGGAGGTTTTATCACAAATTTTTTCCTTTTAAATTTAAAGAATTTTCCCAAATACTATTTGGAGATCGGTATAAACATGTAATAATAAGAACCCTACCATCAACAAGAATTTTTGTTGTTTAAAACCAATATGCCTTTTGTAAGCAAAACTTCTGACACTCTATTATCTTTATACTATTTCTTACATACATTAATGTTCCCCCAGTATTCCTACTATCGCTATCTGCTCTAAGAATGCAGTAGTTTTCAATATGAATCTCACTATCATAAATGTCATTAGTTAAATGAGTTTCTGATATGCAAATTATTTCAGGCCTTTTCTGCAAGACTAAATTTTGTATTTCATCAAAATGGGCTGGTAAACTTTGAGCATTGAGATATAGAAGAAAGCTGTTTTTATGTAACCTATTTTCATGGCTATGATTATAATTATGAATTACGGTCGGACTGTCTCTAAAAAATCAATGTTTCCACTGTTCTGATGCACATACCCACCACAAGCTTCATTTGTAGATATTTGACAAAACCTCTGCAAAGGTACAATCGTGTTTGGCTTTACTTTGACTAGATTTCTTACAACTTTCCACTCTTTCAGTAATTTTACTACAACTCAAATTGTCATGGGTTATCCCTGTATTCAATTGTTTGATTAGATTTCTCTTCATTAAAATTTCTTTCACTAGACAATCTACTAATATTTTTTTTGTTAAGAAAAGAATTGCTACGATTAATATTCAGCATTCTGACATGCTTTTCAGTTCTTATATATCTATTCATCATATTATTAAACTTACTTACAAAATATTCAGTTTCGTCTCAAAATTTTACAAGTGGTACTGCTTCCATTATAATATTTGTATTCGCACATAATTTCAATTTATTGAATATTTCATTAACTGAAGGTGATTTTTTATTTCTAAAATTATTCAATCCTGCAATAATTATAATGTAATCACTTTTTGTATAATTCTTTGCTAGGCTAACAATGTCTCCTATGACACATTCGAAAGAAGCACCTGGCTTAATTATTGTTTCTATGTTGAAGAGACTGTTTCTCAATTGCGTATTAATCAGTGGCCTCAAATTTCTTCCTTCTTCATCGCAAAGTATGAGTATTTTATTCTTATTCTTCCACATTAGATTTTGCTCCATTCCTTCTGTAGGGATTTTTATTTCTTTGGTGGTATGTTCTGGTATCTCCTTCATTTTTGTTAATTCACTCTTCAGATTTTCCACCTCGTTACTGTATGTTCTATTGTCATCTTCCAATAATCTAATCAATTAAGCATCTCTGTATTTATCTCCTGCAGGTGTTTGATCTCTTTCTGTAGTTCATCAGTTTTGTTCTTTATTTCTTCTTGCAGTAATTTATTGTTTTTACTCATGTCGCTTATTCCTTTTTCCAATTTTGAAATTGTTTGTTTATCTTCTCTCTGCTTTTTTATGTATTTCTGTTCTGACTCGTACACTTCATCCTCAAAGTCCTGGGTTTTTTTCCTGTCTCGATTATAAGCAGAATCCTTTTCTTTAATTTCTTTTTCTAATTCTTCTATTCTCAGCATACAATTAGTTATTATCTCATCTCTGTCCTCTTCTAATTGGTTAATTGCTTCATCTCTTTCGGTAATGCTTTTCTTCAATTTGTTTACTTCTTTTCCCAAGTTATCTGCGGCTTTCTTTTTGTCAATGTCTTTCTGTTCGCAATTTTGTGAAGAAAAAATTTTGTACCCACCAAGTTCCTTGTACTTACATTTTCGATCTAAGCAGCTGGGATGGAAAATGCCATAGCATATAGTGCAAAAAAGGTTGACAAATTCTTTTTTACAACATTTGAATTTATTATTATGTTCCATTATGTGTCAAGAATCCTATCTGGTACGCCTCTGGAGTATGTTTCTATTATTTCAAGTTCAAAAGAAAAAACATCCATTTATCAGTACGTTTTTTATCACATTTTTATCATAACGTTTTTTATCACTCTCTTATTAGTACTTTTTTATATGCAATATATTGTTCATTAATCACTAATTACATGAGAATCTCCTAACTTTGTGATGTTTCCAAATGATAGGCATGTTCATCAGGTCTTTCACTTTAATTCAATATAGATTTCAACTAAAACAGTTACTTTTTTCTACTAGAAAAGTAACTTTTATTGGAGATCACACATACACACACTTGGTACCTTGAACTCATATATATATGAGTTAACATTATACCCAATTAGGATAGGGACCAATTACTGTTAACCCTCTGGGGTATTTGGGCATGAAGTGCCATATAAGATGTATGATTCTGTTGAAATGAAGTGAAAAAAAGCCTCTTTCAAGGCGTTGGTGGTTGTGTTGGTGATAAATATGGTTGGTACAATTGTTAAGCGTCCTTTTGGAGGGGTCGTGTCGTGAAATGCCGCATTTGGCCCATTTCAGCAAATTAATGTAAAATATTATTTTTCATAAAATATATTTTGTATAATTCGGAAAAAAGTTCGAATGAAATCTAGAGTGAAAACACTCGAAATATAGTATTGTAATTGCGAATTGCAGGGTTACGCCCTTTTGACAATTCCGACCTATAACGAGCCGCCATTCTAGACGTCTCATCTCGTATCGTATAGTATCCTATCCTATCGTTTTGTTTCCTTTGGAATCGTTTTGAATCGTATCCTATATTATCCTATATTATCCTATCGTATCCTATCGTATCCTATTGTATCCAATCGTATCCTATCGTATCCTATCGTATCCTATCGTATCGTTTCGTATCGTTTCCTTTTGTTTCGAATCGTATCTCATCATATCCTATCATATCCTATCGTATCCTATCATATCCTATCGTATCCTATCGTATCCAATCGTATCCAATCGTATCCTATCGTATCCTATCGTATCCTATTGTATCCTATCGTATCGTTTCGTTCCATTCCGTTTCGTTAAAACTCACCTGAGTTTTGTTTTCACTATAGTTCGTTTTTCTTAAAAACAACTATATTTTCGCTACGGAAGGCCAAACAGCTATATTCCCGGCTACGGATGGCCAAACAGCTATATTCCCGGCTACAGATGGCCAAACAGCTATATACCCGGCTACGGATGGCACATCTAGTTTTCTGGCTATATATTGTCACTCTTCGAGGGGGATTGAGATTTATTGAGGAGTATCCTTATCTGTTCGGTTCATGTTACCTGAAAAAATTTGAAATTTTAAGTAAGTAGTTTAAAGTTAACATTATAGCCAATTAGGATAGGGACCAATTACTGTTAACCCTCTGGGGTATTTGGGCATGAAGTGCCATATAAGATGTATGATGCTGTTGACATAAAGTAAAAAAAAAGCCTCTTTCAAGGCGTTGGTGGTTGTGTTGGTGATAAATATGGTTGGTACATTTGTTAAGCGTCCTTTTTGGAGGGGGTCGTGTCGTGAAATGCCGCATTTGGCCCATTTCAGCAAATTAATGTTAAATATTATTTTTCATAAAATATATTTTGTATAATTCGGAAAAAAGTTCGAATGAAATCTAGAGTGAAAACACTCGAAATATAGTATTGTAATTGCGAATTGCAGGGTTACGCCCCTTTTGACAATTCCGACCTACAACGAGCCGCCATTCTAGACGTCTCGTTTCCTTTTGTTTCGAATCGTATCTCATCATATCCTATCATATCCTATCGTATGCTATCATATCGTATCCTATCGTATCCATTCGTATCCAATCGTATCCTATCGTATCCTATCGTATCCTATCGTATCCTATCGTATCATTTCGTTCCAGTCCGTTTCGTTCCGTTTCGTTAAAACTCATCGAGTTTTTTTTTCACTATAGTTCGTTTTTCTTGAAAAACAACTATATTCCCGGCTACGGAAGGCCAAACAGCTATATTCCCGGCTACGGATGGCCAAACAGCTATATTCCCGGCTACGGATGGCCAAACAGCTATATACCCGGCTACGGATGGCACACATCTAGTTTTCTGGCTATATATTGTCACTCTTCGAGGGGGATTGAGATTGATTGAGGAGTATCCTTAACTGTTCGGTTCATGTTACCTGAAAAAATTTGAAATTTTAAGTAAGTAGTTTCAAGTTAACATTATACCCAATTAGGATAGGGACCAATTATTGTTAACCCTCTGGGGTATTTGGGCATGAAGTGCCATATAAGATGTATGATGCTGTTGACATAAAGTAAAAAAAAAGCCTCTTTCAAGGCGTTGGTGGTTGTGTTGGTGATAAATATGGTTGGTACATTTATTAAGCGTCCTTTCTGGAGGGCGTAGTGTCGTAAAATGCCGCATTTGGCCCATTTCAGCAAATTAATGTGAAATATTATTTTTCATAAAATATATTTTGTATAATTCGGAAAAAAGTTTGAATGAAATCTAGAGTGAAAACACTCAAAATATAGTATTGTAATTGCGAATTGCAGGGTTACGCCCCTTTTGACAATTCCGACCTATAACGAGCCGCCATTCTAGACGTCTCGTATCGTATCGTATCGTATAGTATAGTATCGTATCGTATCCTATCGTTTCCTTTCGTTTCGAATCGTTTTGAATCGTATCCTATCATATCCTATATTATCCTATCGTATCCTATCGTATCCTTATTATCCTATCGTATCCTATCGTATCCTTTTGTATCCAATCGTATCCTATCGTATCATTTCGTATCGTTTCCTTTTGTTTCGAATCGTATCTCATCATATCCTATCATATCCTATCGTATCCTATCATATCCTATCGTATCCTATCGTATCCAATCGTATCCAATCGTATCCTATCGTATCCTATCGTATCCTATTGTATCCTATCGTATCGTTTCGTTCCATTCCGTTTCTTTAATCTTACCTGAGTTTTTTTTTCACTATAGTTCGTTTTTCTTAAATAACTATATTCCCGGCTACTGAAGGCCAAACAGCTATATTCCCGGCTACGGATGGCCAAACAGCTATATTCCCGGATACAGATGGCCAAACAGCTATATACCCGGCTACGGATGGCCCACATCTAGTTTTCTGGCTATATATTGTCACTCTTCGAGGGGGATTGAGATTTATTGAGGAGTATCCTTATCTGTTCGGTTCATGTTACCTGAAAAAATTTGAAATTTTAAGTAAGTAGTTTTAAGTTAACATTATAGCCAATTAGGATAGGGACCAATTACTGTTAACCCTCTGGGGTATTTGGGCATGAAGTGCCATATAAGATGTATGATGCTGTTGACATAAAGTAAAAAAAAAGCCTCTTTCAAGGCATTGGTGGTTGTGTTGGTGATAATATGGTTGGTACATTTGTTAAGCGTCCTTTTTGGGGGTCGTGTCGTGAAATGCCGCATTTGGCCCATTTCAGCAAATTAATGTTAAATATTATTTTTCATAAAATATATTTTGTATAATTCGGAAAAAAGTTCGAATGAAATCTAGAGTGAAAACACTCGAAAATATAGTATTGTAATTGCGAATTGCAGGGTTACGCCCCTTTTGACAATTCCGACCTATAACGAGCCGCCATTCTAGACGTCTCGTTTCCTTTTGTTTCGAATCGTATCTCATCATATCCTATCGTATCGTATCGTATCGTATCGTATCGTATCGTATCGTATCGTATCGTATCGTATCGTATCAAATCAAATCAAATATACTTTATTGCCGGAAGAAGAATTCTCATTGACAAAGTACAGAATTAAGTCAGTTTATATACAAACATGTAAAAACACGTATGCTATACATGCATACACAAAAAATATTAAAAATGTAGAAATGTAAAGTAATATATAAATAAAAAATAAAAACAACATAAAATTTATAAATACAAAGTGAAAAATACGAGATCCTGATGCAGGTATCACGGTCAAGCTTAATTGCAAATAAGAATACTATAACTAAACTACATTATATAGTGTTCCTAATAGGTAAGATTATTGAAAAGTGACCTGAAAGAACTCCTGAACATTGTAAAGAACATGTTCAAGAAGAATATTCTTCATAGATAATCTAAATTGTTTATAGTATTTAATATCTCTTATGTTCCATGGAATATGATTATAGATTTTTGCAGCATTATATATTAATGAGTTCTTGATTATATTGGTGGAAGGAATGGGGAGGGTCAAATTACCTTTTTGGCGAGTGATGCCCTCATTGACTTTATACAAGTCTTTATTCTTAAAAATCAAGCAAACTGTCTCAAGTATAAACAAAGATGAGACAGTTAGTAGATTATTCTGTTTAAATAAGGTCCTGCATGACTCTCGCGGTCCTGCTTTTGATAGATGTCGAATGGCGCGTTTTTGTAAGACAAATATTGATTGGAAGTTTTCTTGGTTACATGAACCCCAGAATGCTATACCATATCGGATATGCGATTCAACCAGTGCATGGTAAACCATCTTGGCCGTTGCTGTACCCAATTCATTGGTTACTATACGTATAGCATAACATCCTGATGCAAGCTTCTTTCCCAATTGCTTAACGTGATCATGGAACTTCAATTGCTTGTCGATGTAGACTCCAAGAAATTTGTTTGTACTCACATTGACTATGGATTCATTTCCTAAAGGAATATCGGGTAGGGCACAGTGGTATGCTATACAGTTAGTTTTGTTGATATTGAAGGACAGTAGGTTCGCATTACACCATTCTTTTATTTTTGATATATCTCGGGTTATTTTCATATGTAAGCTATCAATGTTGTTATCATGCCATAGAGTTGTTGTATCATCTGCGAAGACTGTAAATAGTCCGTCAGTTGTCAAGCTAGTCAGGTCATTGAAGTACAACAAAAATAGGATTGGACCAAGCACCGATCCTTGTGGAACGCCACAATGGATTGCCCCACTGTCTGACAACTTGTGGGTTTTAACACGTTGACGGACAGTAGAAACAAGTGAAATTCGAAAATTGACACTATATGTTTTTGTAATTTTTAGAATATTAGAAGTATAGTTTTACTCTTTCTGCTTAAATACACTTAATTTTGATTAATTCAGCACCTTTAATTAAATTAGGTTGCGGCTTCAACCGTCATGGCGCTAATTGTAAAATCAATCATAAACAAATACTTACTTATTATTTTATATTATTATTTATTGTATATTATTTATATATTTATTATTTACATTATTGTTTTATATTTCAAATGTAATATCATAAAAACAAAAGTAAACAGTATAACCATAAATATCGCTAAATGTAGCAAAAATGCTAAATTTTAATTTTTTTCTATTTAAAGTGTAAAATCAATCATAAACAAATACTTACTTATTATTTTATATTATTATTTATTGTATATTATTTATATATTTATTATTTACATTATTGTTTTTATATTTCAAATGTAATATCATAAAAAACAAAAAGTAAACAGTATAACCATAAATATCGCTAAATGTAGCAAAAAATGCTAAATTTTAATTTTTTTATTTCTATTTAAAGTGTAAAATCAATCATAAACAAATACTTACCAGTATAAACAAAAAATATCGTTAAATGTATCAATAGCAACTGTAAATTGAAGAGAAAACAAGATCGCACTACTCCGTTCACAACCACGTGCATACTCAATGTGTTAACCTTGCATACTAAATTTTTTTTCGAAAACATGACACTAGGCTTCTACTTGTACGCTGGTAAATGCACATTTGTGCTGCTACAGCCGCAGTGTCTAAAAACGACCATTTCGTATTGGACGGCTATTGTTGTCATGTCACATAGTGAACTTGAACTTGACGGCTATAGACGCAACTGTCCGTCAACGTGTTAACAAGTTGGGTTCTATCACTTAGGTAAGACTGTACCCACTTATGGCTTTGGTTCCTAAATCCATAAAGTTGTAGTTTGCGCAGCAAAATTCCGTGATCTATGCAGTCGAAGGCCTTCGACAAATCACAGAATATTGCTGCACTCACTTCCCCCTGGTTCAGTTCAGTGTATAGTCTATTGAGAAATGTGAAAACAGCATCCCCCGTGGATTTCTGTCGCTGAAATCCAAATTGTTGCTTATTTAGAATATTGTTTTCGTTTATGAAGTTCATTTATCTTATTTTAACAAGTTTCTCAATTATTTTGCCTAGAACTGGTAAAAGTGAGATGGGCCTATAATTGGAAGGATCAAGTTTTTCACCACCTTTATGGATAGGAATTACAATTGAGGTTTTCAAGAAGATTGGAAAGGTCCCTGTTGCAAAGGAGTTGTTAATTAGCTGTACTAATAATTCCAACGTGAAGATTGGCATATTCTCGAATATTTTTATTGATATGTTATCAACTCCACAAGAACTTTTGTTTTTCATGTGTTTTATAGTTTCCATCACTTCATAGAAGTTAGTCTCAGATCCTATCGTATCCTATCGTATCCTATCGTATCCTATCGTATCGTTTCGTTCCATTCCGTTTCGTTCCGTTTCGTTAAAACTCACCTGAGTTTTTTTTTCACTATAGTTCGTTTTTCTTAAAAAACAACTATATTCCCGGCTACGGAAGGCCAAACAGCTATATTCCCGGCTACGGATGGCCAAACAGCTATATTCCCGGCTACGGATGGCCAAACAGCTATATACCTGGCTACAGATGGCACACATCTAGTTTTCTGGCTATATATCGTCACTCTTCGAGGGGAATTGAGATTGATTGAGGAGTATCCTTATCTGTTCGGTTCATGTTACCTGAAAAAATTCGAAATTTTAAGTAAGTAGTTTTAAGTTAACATTATACCCAATTAGGATAGGGACCAATTACTGTTAACCCTCTGGGGTATTTGAGCATGAAGTGCCATATAAGATGTATGATACTGTTGACATAAAGTAAAAAAAAAGCCTCTTTCAAGGCGTTGGTGGTTGTGTTGGTGATAAATATGGTTGGTACATTTGTTGAGCGTCCTTTTTGGAGGGGTTCGTATCGTGAAATGCCGCATTTGGCCCATTTCAGCAAATTAATGTAAAATATTATTTTTCATAAAATATATTTTGTATAATTCGGAAAAAAGTTCGAATGAAATCTAGAGTGAAAACACTCGAAATATAGTATTGTAATTGCGAATTGCAGGGTTACGCCCCTTTTGACAATTCCGACCTATAACGAGACGCCATTCTAGACGTCTCGTCTAGTATCGTATCGTATCGTATCGTATCGTATGTATCGTATATCGTATCGTTTCGTATCTATGTATCCTACGTATCGTATCGTATCTATCGTATCATATCGTATGTTCGTATCGTATCGTATGTTTCGTTCCTTCGTTTCCTTTTGTTTCGATCGTATCTCATCATATCCTATCACATCCTATCGTATCCTATCATATCTTATCGTATCCTATCGTATCCAATCGTATCCTATCGTATCCTATCGTATCCTATCGTATCGTTCCATTCCGTTTCGTTAAAACTTACCTGAGTTTTTTTTCACTATGGTTCGTTTTTCTTGAAAAACAACTATATTCCCGGCTACGGAAGGCCAGACAGCTTTATTCCCAGCTACGGATGGCCAAACAGCTATATTCCCGGCTACGGATGGCCAAACAGCTATATACCCGGCTACGGATGGCACACATCTAGTTTTCTGGCTATATATTGTCACTCTTCGAGGGGGATTGAGATTGATTGAGGAGTATCCCTATCTGTTCGGTTCATGTTACCTGAAAAAATTTGAAATTTTAAGTAAGTAGTTTTAAGTTAACATTATACCCAATTAGGATAGGGACCAATTACTGTTAACCCTCTGGGGTATTTGGGCATGAAGTGCCATATAAGATGTATGATGCTGTTGACATAAAGTTAAAAAAAAGGCTCTTTCAAGGCGTTGGTGGTTGTGTTGGTGATAAATATGGTTGGTACATTTGTTAAGCGTCCTTTTTGGAGATGGTCGTGTCGTGAAATGCCGCATTTGGCCCATTTCAGCAAATTAATGTTAAATATTATTTTTCATAAAATATATTTTGTATAATTTGGAAAAAAGTTTGAATGAAATCTAGAGTGAAAACACTCGAAATATAGTATTGTAATTGCGAATTGCAGGGTTACGCCCCTTTGACCTATAACGAGCCGCCATTCTAGACGTCTCGTCTCGTATCGTATAGTATCGTATCGTATCGTATCGTATCCTATCGTATCGTTTCCTTTCGAATCGTTTTGAATCGTATCCTATCGTATCCTCTCTCGTCTCGTATCGTATCGTATCGTATCCTATCGTATCGTATCGTATCCTATCTTATCCTATCGTATCTATCGTATCCTATCGTATCCTATCGTATCCTATCGTATCCTATCGTATCCTATCGTATCCTATCGTATCCTATCGTATCCTATCGTATCCTATCGTATCCTATCGTATCCTATCGTATCCTATCGTATCGTTTCGTATCGTTTCCTTTCGTTTCCTTTTGTTTCGAATCTCTAAAGCATATGACTGTTTGAATCATGACTACCTACTGATTAAACTCGAAAAATATGGTATTAGAGGAAATGCTTTAGATTGGTTTGAATCCTATTTGAAACATCGTCAACAAAGAGTAAAAATTATAACTGATGGACATGCAACCAAATCTAACTTACAACATACCAAGATAGGGGTCCCTCAAGGTAGCATTACAGGACCAGTACTTTTCATAATTTTCATGAATGATATTTTGGATATCTTAAATGACACTCATGCACACCTAACTAATTATGTAGATGACACTAATTTGATAGTTTCAAGTCCGGACTATCCAGACCTAATACGAAAAACTCAGGACATCACGAGAAACATTTATGAATGGTTTACAAAAAATAAATTGATACTAAATGTTGAGAAAACCAACGCTATATTATTCAGAACCAAACAACAGAGAATTGAAACTCCAGAAAATATAAACTTACTCAACAATAAAATCAAAATTCAGAATAATACCAAATTTCTGGGAGTCTTCATAGAGGAACATTTACTTTGGAACGTCCATATTTTAAGCTTAGGAACAAAACTGAACCAGATATGCTATAGCATTAGAGTCATAAGCAAATACCTTAACGAAAAATCATTAAAAATTATATACCATGCAAATTTTGAATCCTGTGCTAATTTGGAATAATATTCTGGGGATGTCAAAGTAACATTAATGACCTTTTCTGTATTCAAAAAAGAGTGATTAGAGCTATGTTTAAAATGAAATTTCGGGAAACATGCAGAGGTGTTTTCAAAAGAAGTAACACAATGACAATTTATGCGTTGTATATATATGAATGTGTTCTGTATTTGTTCAAGAACACAAATGTTACTGAACATAGGCACAGTCATAAATATCCAACACAAAATATAAATCTGAATTTTCCGGTACACAGATTGGTACTATCAGAAAAGCATCCATCATATGCATCTAAAAAATTCTTTAATAAACTACCAAACAATATAAAAAGTCTGAATAGCATCAGTAAATTCAAAAAGGGAGTAAAGAAATTACTTATCGACATTGAACCTTACTCTCTTGACGAATATTTCCTACATACATTCACATAGCTCTAATCCTACTCACATGGTTGAATGTGATCTTGTTTTTGACGCCTATTTCATTTTTGGTTTTTGTATTTTGACTATGTATAAAAATATGAAATATTCCATGAAATAAAGACTATGTTATTATTATTATTATTATCGTATCTCATCATATCCTATCATATCCTATCGTATCCTATCATATCCTATCGTATCCTATCGTATCCAATCGTATCCAATCGTATCCAATCGTATCCTATCGTATCCTATCGTATCCTATTGTATCCTATCGTATCGTTTCGTTCCATTCCGTTTCGTTAAAACTTACCTGAGTTTTTTTTTCACTATAGTTCGTTTTTCTTAAAAAACAACTATATTCCCGGCTACGGAAGGCCAAACAGCTATATTCCCAACTACGGATGGCCAAACAGCTATATTCCCGGCTACAGATGGCCAAACAGCTATATACAAAAATCAAATGATGACAAATCCTGGTAGGACACGTGGGCTGTTAGAACAGGACACAACAAGAGATGAAACCTCCCAGACTGCTTCACTTGCTGCAAAGAAAAAAATCTTGGTTTATGGTGACCAATATGGAACAGGATTCACGAGAGTATTGAGAACTATTAGCTATACTAAAAATTACGTGGTGAATGAAATTATCAAATCCAACATTGAACTTGCCGAATTGACAGAAAATATATTTCAAGAAACACTGCATTATGATAAAGATGACTTAGTGATTGTGATGTTCAATTCAAATAACGTAAGTTGTATGTCAACTCTAAATGTAGCCCTCAAAAATATTTTAAATTTAAGCAAATCAACAAATCTCCTATTATTACCTGAAATTAACTCAGTATATGATTGGCCTCTACATCGTATCCTGTCATTTAGAATTAAAGCTTTCAAGTATCGTAACAGAAATTCATCTGTAACTTTCTACTCAGGATCCAAGTATGAACGCTCTAAGCTCAACATATCAAAAAATTGTGAACTGTACTGTACATGCAACTGCATCTATAATTACAAATTCTAAAATAATCGCAATTCAGAAATCAGTAAAAAGACAAAACATTCCAAAGCAAAAAAGGGGAAAATACAAAAACAATACCCAGGTGTTCCAAATGGAAATTGCTCCACAAACAAGGTGATCTTCATTCCAGGCCAGGAACCTATGACAATTGAGATTGAGAAAATTCATTTATTTTTCAAGTACTGATCCTGAATCATAGAAGAGACATAAAAAAAAATGGAGACAACATATAAGTGCTGCCGAAACAAAGGCTGTCCAAACGTCTGCTGCATTCAGTGCTTCAACATATTTCACTTCAGCTGCCTGGAGAGAAAGAAAAATATCCAGTTGATAGAAGCTCATAAAGTGATATGCTCCAAGGACTGCGCAACCAAAAAGAAAGAAAAAGATGACGAGCTACAAAAAATGGCAAACAAAATGGACGAACTATTGACGAATAACATGGAAAAAGACAAAGAATTGGAAAAAAGAATACTAGAACAAGATCTTAGGGAGGAAGAAATGAAGAACGAGATTAGTAGACTACAAATAGAAAATCAGGAGAGAGAAAACTTTATACAAAGAATGAGAAGAACTTCTAAAGACTTTGAAGATGAAGTGGATATTGCTGAACAAAATTATATAAGAAATTTAGAAGAAAACAAAACAGTTATCAAAAGACTGAATAAAGACATCCAAGAAATATTGGAGAGCAATAGAATCCTGCAAGAAGAACTAAAAGAAACCAAGACCAATCTGGTAAAGTATGAAAATGATTTGGCTGAACTTGGCGTTATAAATAAAAATATGATACAGAGAAACACGAAAAAAGAACCCAAGAAAAAACAAAATATCTAAGTATCAGGACCTTGTCTAAGGACAACGAACACCTTGGGGAAGAGCTGAAAAAAATAAAATACGACAATTTTACCCTAAGAAATAGCCAAAAGAGTATGAACTCTAAAACGATCTTAGAAAAGATTTAAAAACAAATATAATCGTACCCAACAAAGCGATGCCCACTGCGAGGACTACGTCTTCGGAGTGTGAAGTACATAGTATCCCACAACTACATCTAGATCCCATTTATGACAATTCCAACAAGAAATTGGTACCAAAAAAAGGAAGAATAATGATAGTATCCGGACACTACGCCAGAAACTTAGCAAGTTTTTTAAATACCCAAACTCAAGGAAGTTATGAAGCCCAGTCACTATTGATACCTAATGCACCAGATGCAGTGTTAATGGAAACCGCTCTGAAAAGCACATTTAACTTTACCAAACGTGACCTAGTAATCTTATGGCCTAACAGATTAGTTCACAACATCATAAACGAATTTATACACAAGCTTGAAAATACAAACGTAATCATAATTACTGAACCATTTATATACAATAAACATTAGTTCACAACATCATAAACGAATTTATACACAAGCTTGAAAATACAAACGTAATCATAATTACTGACCGAAAAAGGAACATAATCTACCTAAATAAAACAGGAGCCTTTTTCTATCCAAAGGAATAATATGTTATATGGAGTCCCATTTTCAGCTGCATAAAATTAAGAAACTACCGTTTATACCCAGAGAAGATTCTAGTATCGGGGGACAAGCCTCCTCAGATAAGCTTCAAACACAGTCATATTCTTCTCTAACATTGGATGACAGGACAAAGGATTCCATATCTTGTCCTTTTAGAAGCGAAAAATGCCACCGACTTGATGTGATGTTATTGAACATTCAGTCTGTGAGAAACAAAGTTGATGAATTAACTTTACTGCTAGATGATAATGGATACCCGGTGATATGTACTTCTCACAGAACATTGGTTGAAACCTGAGGAGCCATTTTTCCTGCCTCAATATAAGCTGATCTCCAAGTACTGTCGTCAAAGGCTTATTCATGGAGGTACTCTAGCTCTAGTTAAGGAAGGTCTACATTGTTGTTTCACTAATTTCGACAAAATTGATCATTTACTTGTGGAGAAAGAGTTTGAATTCTCAATTATTCATTCTGTTGAACTAAAACTTTATATACTCTGCCTCTACAGGCCCCCTTCACATGACGTTAACATTTTTCTTGACAGGATGGAAATACTTCTGTCACAATTCCCGATAAACTCATCCATAGTCATTACAGGAGACTTGAATATAAACTACTTGGACAAATCATCCCAAACACTCAAATGCTATCAAACCTATTGGACTCATTCAACCTAATTATGCATATAGAATCACCAACAAGATTTTCAAGCTCTTCCGCCACAATTATTGATTATGTATGTTCAAATGTTGACAAAATCAACTGTTCAGTTGTTAACTCTGGTTTATCTGATGCATGAGGCCTTATTCTGTAATCTCATAGTTGGTAGAGATATTAAATATTTCCCTACACGACGTGGTAGAATATTCAGTAAATTCAATTATAATAGGTTTTCGCAACTTTGTACAGATACAAATTGGTATAACGTTATTGAAAAGGAAGATCCCTTGAATGAATTTCAAAAATTAGTTTCGAATAATTTTAACAATGCATTCCCCGTTAGAGACATAAAGAAAAAAAAAGGAAACCGTGGTTAACCAAAGGATTGAAAGTATCGGCAAAAAATATGCCTTCCACCAGATAAGAAAACATCTTGGCTGAACAATCCCATTTTATTCAATACTACAACAAATATAGAAATACTTACCGGAAAGTAATAAAAACAGCAAAAAACATATATTACTCAAACAGAATAGCACAAGGTGACAACAATCAGAAGGAAACATGGGCAATTATTAATGAACTGAGAGGAAAAAACAAGGTTGATTCAGTGAAAACTGAGTTAAGCTCCGACGAACTTAATACATTCTATTCCTTGATAGCAGCTGAACTTGCTGAAAAAATTACGACCAGAACGGATCCAATGGAATATCTGAAAGCAACTTCCATTCAAGAAAACTTTTTTTTCATACCAACTGACATATATGAAATAAAAGAAATCTTCAGAGAAATACGGAAAAAAACTTCCTCTGGATGGGATGACATTTCTCTGAAAGTCCTTGAAAAATTGCCGGATATTGCTTTGAATGTCTTGGCAGAGGCTATTAATACATCGTTTTCCCGAGGATCCTTTCCATCATGTTTAAAAATCGCCATAATTATCCCAATACATAAAGGGGGAGACCATAACACTCCTGCAAACTTCAGACCGATTTCCTTGCTACCGATCCTCTCAAAAATAATAGAAAAACTAGTGAAAAAAAGAGTAACTTCCTTTCTTAAGAAATTCAATATACTGAGTTCACAACAGTTTGGATTTCAAAACTCAAAAAGTACCCAGGATGCCATCTTTGCATTCCTAGAAAACCTTTACCTCAAACTAAACGAAAGAGAGGCTGCGGCAGTTTTCTGGATCTCCAAGGCTTTTGATTGTGGAGTCACAAATACTGCTGCAGAAGCTTGAAGTTTATGGATTCAGAGGTTCGGCACTTTCTTGGTTCAAATCATACCTATCAGAACGTAGCCATAGTGTCTTATGCAATAGGGTGGAATCCAACAAATGTGAAATCAACTGTTGTGTCCCACAAGGCTGAGTTCTAGGACCTGTCTTATTCCTGTTATATGTCAGTGACTTGGTCAAAGTGGATATCCAGGGCCAATTCACTATTTTTGCGGATGACACCACAATCCTCTGGCAAAACAAAAGTATTACGGATCTGCATGAACAGATCAGTGTGGACCTTAACAAGGTAAAGAAGTGGTGTGGATGCCAATCTCCTTTCGTTCAATATAAAAACGAACATTGTCTCATTCAAATGTGATATCAATGAAATCCCATTGAGAATGGAACAATTACAAATGTTTCAGAGAACAAGTTTTTAGGGTTGATATTGATGAAAAATTAAGATTTGAAAGCCATATCAATAAATTGTGCAGACGGTTGGCGGCTGGCTGCTTTGTTGTAATGAGTTGTTCTAACGAGCTAGATATTGCCAATGCTAGAAAGGTCTACTACTCATTGATTGAGGCACACCTTAGATATGGTATTTCCTTTGGGGGCTGTGTTCACAATATCTCTTTGATAGGGTCTTTATTTTGCAGAAAAGGCGATCAGGTATTTATGCAAAGCCAATTATCGCGATTCGTGTCGTATAGTATTTTGGAGCAGAGAATTTTAACCCTGGCATGTCTTTTCATTCTAGAGACAGTATGTCTCATACACAAAAAGTATAAAGATATAGCAAAATCTACCTCAACATATAAAACACGATTATCACTCCATGTCTCATTCCAACGCCTATATCCTCCCTAACACAAAATTCACTAATATTTAAAAAGCAGAAAATTATTCAATCATCTTCCTAGCACCATAAAAGAAATACAAAACGGTATTCACTTCAGAAAAAAAGTAAAAATCTCTTGGTCACAAAAGCCTATTATATCGCTGGATGAATTCTACCAGGACTCACTTACCTGATCTTAAACTATATTTATAAATAAATAACCCTTTATCATATTTGATCACTGGGAACTCTCTAATAGTTTTTTTGTTATATGCAAGGGGTAATTTTTATTCGCTAACAGAACGTTTTTATACATATATACATAAACTTATTTATTTATTTGTAATGTTGAATTGACTCGGCCGTTGCTGTAATTTAAGTCCTTGTCTAGTATTAATGTTAAATCTTATAACTTATTTTATCTTATTTTATATTGTATACATTTTAAATTACCTATTGTAGTTGTATCCTTAAGCTTTGTCAACGAGAATTGTATTCTTCCGATATTAAAGCATATTTTGATTGATTGATTGATATATGACAACTTGATCAATTACTTTTCTTCCATCATGTCACCTAGTACAATAGTACTTAGAACAATATTACCTAATGATTGTATTTATATTAATGAAAGTACTCTTGATATCCTCGAAAACAGACTTTATATCACCTCGAAATGTCTCAATGAATGATGATCTGTCCCTCCCAATCTTTCTAATGATAAAATTGAATGGATACATCAGAACTGAATTCTTTTTTAGCGAAAACTCGAGAAAACTCCACAATAGATTAGGTGATAGCACATTATCAATTATATTATTGAACATTCAATGTATCAGAAATAAAGTCGATGATCTTGTGATATTTGTAGAGGAGCAGGGTTTGCCAACCTTCATCTTACTAACTGAACACTGGCTACTAAATTTGAAACTTGTTATATTCCTAATTATGTATTAGTTGCTAAGAATTGCAGGAATCAATTTAAGAATGGTGGTACTATGATTTTAGGGAATGAAAATAAAATTCACAACTCAGGCTTATTGCTGTATAGATATGACTCCCTAATAGTGGAAAAAGAGTTTGAATTCTCTCTAGTACATGAGCGAAAAATAATATATTCCTTATCTGCCTTTACAGAGCACCCATTTCTGATGTGAATACCTTTTAGAAAAACTTGAAACTCTTTTATCCAGCTTGCCCTAATGCTCACATCATATTAGCCGGTGATTTTAATGTAAATTTTGCCGAATACTCCTAGCTAGAGAAAATTTAAGGAATTTGTTGTCATCCTTCAACATAATGATGCATGTTGAACAACCAACACGTATCATTAAAAATTCTGCTACTATAATTGACTATATGTGTTCAAATTTAGATAGACATAGTATTAGTTGTTGTACTATTCCTGCAGGTATCTCTGATCATGAAGCAGTATTTTTCCAGTCCATCAACTTCAATATCACACCTTATAAAAAATGGTTTTAGGTATGGCAGGATTTTAGTGCAAAAATTTTATAAATTTGCAGAAGAAATGTCAACAGATACCATGGAACACTCTCAAATATTCAGAGGAACCTATCAATACATTTCATAATTACTTATCAACCTTATTTGAGAACTGTTTTCCATTGCAAAAGCTCAAAATAAAAAAATAAAACCTTGGATAACTAAAGGCATCAAAATATCTGCACGAAACTTGAGGTCGTTGATACCATAAAACCAATTACAAAATGGTTTTTTATAACTTATTTCAATGCTTACAAACGTATATATAAACAAGTTATCAATAATGCAAAAGAGACATACTACAAAAAAATCGCTTAAAAACTCAAAAATAAAACAAGAGAGAATTGGATGATAATTAATGAACTAAGAGGAAAAATAAATCACAAACCAATCAATATTGAAATTGACCCTGATATTTTAAATAACTCTATTGCTCCATAGGCCACAAACTCTCAACCAATCTCAATTCACAGGTCGACTCTTTAGACTATCTGAAGTATGTTAGCATTTCACAAAATTTTCACCTTGAAGATACTGACATATTTGAGCTGAAAGAGGTTATCAATGAAATAAAAAAATAAGAGCTCATCGATATGGACGGCCTATCTGTAAAAATTTTTTCAAAGTCTACCTGACCATGTCCTACTCACCTAGCTGAGGCAATTAACAGTTCCTTCAGAATGGGATTATTCCCTTCCTGCTTGAAACAAGCAGTTGTAATCCCTTGTACAAAGGTGGTGACCCAGATGATCCCTCGAACTTTCGCCCAATTTCATTATTATCAACATTATCCAAAATAATAATAAAAACTAGTCAAAAGAAGAATGATGGTACATCTTACCAGAAATGACATATTAAGCCATGCCCAATTTGATTTCAAACTCGAAAGCACAAATGTTTTTTTTCTCGTTGCTAGAAAATACATATGTTACTTTGAATAATGGAGAAACCGTAGGGCGGTATTTTGCGACTTCTCCAAGGCGTTTGATTGTGTCAGCCATGAGATATTACTCAAAACTACAATTTACGGTTTCGAAATTCCTCATTAGACTGGTTCCGCAGTTATTTGTCAGAAAGGAGTCAAGTAGTAAAAATACAGGAAAACTACTCTAACAGTGGCAAAGTTGCAATGGGCGTTCCACAAGGGTCGGTACTAGGTCCTATTCTATTTTTATTGTATATAAATGACCTAGCCACCATTCGCATCCGAGGAAAATTCACTTTCTTTGCGGATGACACCACCATTCTATGGCATAGCAAAGACATAAATCACTTGAAAGAATCAATTGCTCTCGATCTAGAAAAAATTAAGCAATGGTGTGACTCCAATCGACTCTGTTTCAATTTAAAAAAAAAAAATCTAGTCACCTTTAAGTTTGACTTTGATAATTTGTACTTAGATAGCAGATTATAACAAATAAGCCACAAACTAAGTTTCTAGGTCTAATTATAGACAACAAGCTAAAATTTGATGAGCATGTAACGACCTTGAGCAAGAAGTTAGCCTCTAGCTGCTTTGCAATGAAAATTGTTTCAAGAGAATTAAACGTAGCCTCGGCTAGGATGGTCTACTTTTCCCTAGTTGAGTCACATTTGAGGTATGGCATTGCCTTCTGGGCTTTATGCAATAACCAGCTGTTTCAATGTGTTTTTATTCTACAAAAAAGAGCAATCCGATACCTGTGTAAAGCTCAATATCACGATCACTGCAAACCACTTTTTATTAGCCAACAAATATTATCACTCGTTTGTTTATTCATTTTGGAAACTGTATGCCTCATCCACACAAAATATGGTTCAACACCTACTGAAACACGAAAACATAAAACAAGAAATGAAGGTTGTGTTCCCTTACCCTTACCTAAATCTAGTCTGACAAAAAACTCAATCATGTATGAAAGCAAAAAAATATATAATCATCTGCCAGCCAGTTATAGAAACATAACTTTTCTGAAGAACTTTCGAAAGACTGTAAAAAAGGCTCTATTGCAGAAAGCTTATTATAACCTGCAGGAATATTATGATGATATACTATAGTTCCTTATGGGAATTAATTTGATAATGGATATTTATATTATTGAATTTTTTATTTTTTATCTCATGTTTTGATTTATTATGCAAGACTACTGTTAAATCTTAAGGGTGGTAATTGTTAGTTAGTTAGTTACCCTTTTGTTAATGACATAGTATTTTATTAATGTGTTTGTTTATAATGTGTTGTTTCAATAGTCCTTCTTTTTTAAAGGAGATTGACAATATGTTTTTATTCATATATGTAATATTTATCTTTTATGTTTGTACATTTTATCCATTTGACATTCACGTATCTAATTATCTGTACATTTCTTATATATATATTTTTTTTCTATTTTTCAAGCTTTGTCAATAAGAATCAACTCTTCAGACAATAAAGTATATAAAGTAAGTACCCGGCTACGGATGGCACACATCTAGTTTTCTGGCTATATAATGTCACCCTTCGAGGGGGATTGAGATTTATTGAGGAGTATCCTTATCTGTTCGGTTCATGTTACCTGAAAAAAATTGAAATTTTAAGTAAGTAGTTTTAAGTTAACATTATACCCACTTAGGATAGGGACCAATTACTGTTAACCCTCTGGGGTACTTGGGCATGAAGTGCCATATAAGATGTATGATGCTGTTGACATAAAGTAAAAAAAGCCTCTTTCGAAGCGTTGGTGGTTGTGTTGGTGATAAATATGGTTGGTATATTTGTTAAGCGTCCTTTTTGGGGGGGGTCGTGTCGTGAAATGCCGCATTTGGCCCATTTCAGCAAATTAATGTAAAATATTTTTTTTTCATAAAATATATTTTGTATAATTCGGAAAAAGTTCGAATGAAATCTAGAGTGAAAACACTCGAAATATAGTATTGTAATTGCGAATTGCAGGGTTACGCCCCTTTTGACAATTCCGACCTATAACGAGCCGCCATTCTAGACGTCTCGTATCATATAGTATCGTATCGTATCCTATCGTTTCGTTTCCTTTCTAATCGTTTTGAATCGTATCCTATCGTATCCTATATTATCCTATCGTATCCTTTCGTATCCTATTGTATCCAATCGTATCCTATCGTATCCTATCGTACCCCTATCGTATCCTATCGTATCGTTCTATCGTTTCTTTTGTTTCGAATCGTATCTCATCATATCCTATCATATCCTATCGTATCCTATCATATCCTATCGTATCCTATCGTATCCAATCGTATCCAATCGTATTCTATCGTATCCCATCGTATCGCTTGTTCCATTCCGTTTCGTTAAAACTTACCTGAGTTTTTTTTTTTACTATAGTTCGTTTTTCTTAAAAAACAACTATATTCCTGGCTACGGAAGGCCAAACAGCTATATTCCCTGGCTACGGATGGCCAAACAGCTATATTCCCGGCTACAGATGGCCAAACAGCATATACCCGGCTAGGGGATGGCACATCTAGTTTTCTGGCTATATATTGTCACTCTTCGAGGGGATTGAGATTTATTGAGGAGTATCCTATCTGTTCGGTTCATGTTACCTGAAAAATTTGAAATTTTAGTAAGTAGTTTGAAGTTAACATTATAGCCAATTAGGATAGGGACCAATTACTGTTAACCCTCTGGGTATTTGGGCATGAAGTGCCATATAAGATGAAATGATGCTGTTGACATAAAGTAAAAAAAGCCTCTTTCAAGGCGTTGGTGGTTGTGTTGGTGATAAATATGGTTGGTACATTTGTTAAGCGTCCTTTTTGGGGGGGTCGTGTCGTGAAATGCCGCATTTGGCCCATTTCAGCAAATTAATGTTGAATATTATTTTTCATAAAATATATTTTGTATAATTCGGAAAAAAGTTCGAATGAAATCTAGAGTGAAAACACTCGAAATATAGTATTGTAATTGCGAATTGCAGAGTTACGCCCCTTTAAAAAAAAAAAAAACTGTTTATTCAGGAGAGATCCCAATTACAAGACAATTTATATATGTATATAGGTTTACATTTCAATTTCTTACAAATAAGTAAAGGTACTAAAAAAGACTGAGTAATGAGAATAATAAAAAAAAAGATTTATTAGAACAAAATAAATCAACTAATTATTGTTACACTTTTAATTTTAAATTACTAAAATTATCTGCAAAGACGTCAGTAGAGAACAAATTTCATTGTACTTTTTGCATACGGTGTGTATTGGTGATTTGGTGAATAGATTTGTTCTATATGGTTGTAGGTAGAAGCATGACTCTTTTCTGCTACTCTGGCGTGGAACGTGGAAATCAAGTTTGTACAGAATATCAGGACAGTCTATCAAACCGTGTATAATTCTAAATATAAAAATGCATGAATAATATATTCTCCTATTTTCTAAAGATAGGAAAGAGAACCTATCGAGAAGTATTTTGTTGCAGCAACCTTGCTGGGGGTAAACACCGTCTAATTTGAAGATCATATTTCATAAATTTTCTTTGGCACAATTCGTCAGCTTGTATTTGACGTTATATATTGGGGCCTATATTAGAGATCCATACTCCCGTCTTGATCTTACAAATGAGTTGAAGAGTTTCGTAAAACAATCAATATTTTGAAAATCATTGCAGGTCCGAAATATTAATCCTTAGCATTCTTTTTGGGTTGTAGAGGATTTTATTTATGTGTATGGAAGTTCACTAGGGTCGGAACCAGATACCCAAATCTTTGGTTTCTGAACATTGAGTCAGGATAATGATTGTTTATTTGGTGGATAAAAGAGTAATTTTGCTTTTAGACTGAAGATCATGTATTTTTTCTGTATGTTCAGAGGTAGCTTATTAACTTTACCAATTGTATAGGGAATCAATGTCATTCTGAAGTACTAGACAGTCGTCCAATGAAGAAATGGGTCGAAATAATTTCAGGTCGTCTGCGAATAACGTTACGGAGCTTAGAAAATTCTTCACATATATCATTTATGAATATGGAAAAGGAGTGGGGCTATACACTTCCCTGGGTGCACCGCTAGTTGCTGTGAAATGAATGATTTGTGACCTCGATGTTCAACATATAATTTTCTGTCTCTGAGGTAGGAATCAAAAAATGACAAGAGTGGTTCGTCTAGACCGAATACATCCAGCTTGTTCAGTAATATTTTGTGATTAATTTTGTCAAAGGCCTTTGAGAAGTCTGTATAGATAGTGTCGACTTGTACCGTTTCGAAACTGTTGTATATTGTTTGAGTGAAACGCATCAAATTTGTTATTGTCGATCTTTGCTGATAAAACCATGTTGATTTGTGGTAATAAGGTTTCTAACATTAGGAGATATTCTATTATACAAGCATGTTTCAAAGGCCTTTGCAAAGTTTGACCAGGAGGTTATTGGTCTGTAATTCAAATATCGTTTACTTTCCCTGACTTGAATATTGGACTGACTTTTGGTACTTTATATCTGGGAAATTTGGTTGTCAATGCTAAATTGAAGATTATTGTAAGTGGTTCAGGAATATACAAGCACAATCTTTAAAAAAACTTGGAATTTGGTCGTCCCCAGGGTTTTGGTTTAGTTTTTCAATGCACTCTCTACCTCAGTTTCCGAAAATGATCGATTTTATAGTTGGTTATTTTTATTATTATATTGTTTTTTTTGTATGGAAGTCTGGTCATTTTCCCCAAAAGAAACCTCTAAAAAGAAGGTTAAAGGCATTGCCCTATTTCGTGGGGGTTATTGAATTCCACCCCTCTAGATGTAGAAACCCTAAAATTCTTGTTTGAACCTTTTTTGCTGTGAATATAAGACCAAAAATTCGATGGGTCAGATTTAATTGTGTTTTCTGCTTTTATTTTAAATTCATTATAGGTTTGGGGAGACTTGTGATTTTATTGACTTTCGAAGTGATCTGTATTGATTATTATGGTTTCAAATTTTTTGTAGTTTTAAATTTTTCAAGTTTTTATTTTTGGTTTTTTTATGTCACGTATTATTTTTTTGTTGTACCAAGGTGGGTATTTATTTGTTAATTTTTTTTGCATGGAAACACATTGGTTTAAGATTGGGTTGATTATGTCATAGAATGTTTCAATGCAGAGTTGACATCAGAAGATTTTAAGGGGTAGCCAGTCCATGTTTTGTAGAGTAGAATTATAAAAAAGGTAAGGTTAGCTTTACGAAAGTTATAGTGAGAGAAAGTTCTCATTATAGGTGAAATTTTTGGATGGTTTGTGATTTTATAGAAAATTTCAAGGCAGGATGGTACATATCCTCCGTTACGAAGGTTGGTCGTCTCTTTCAACAGAGCAGTTGATGTTTGACAGAATTAAATCTGGTACGGCCTGACCTGTTGAGAATTTGTGTTGTGCTGTTTCAATTAAAAAAAAGCTGATAAGGTTTCTTAGGGGGCCAAGAGGTAGCAGAGGGAGTTGTCTTCTTCTTTTTATAAAGCTGGGTTCGTTAAAATCATAAAAATTATAAATTACTTCCATATAGGTTTCCAAAACCAGCGTCTCAAAAAAAGTTAATTACATGTTATATTACCAGTGGAATATATACTACAAATATGAAATAAGTTTATTTTTTAAACTTGCTTTGCAAACTACTTCTATAAGGTGAAACGACTGTCGATATCCGGAGGGTCAATTTCAGTTTCAATACAGTCTGATCTAATTCCCACTAGAACTCCCCGCCTCAAGACCTCCATTTGCTTGGGGTTAGGGGTTGGGATCAACACTGGTAATTGTCCCCTAAATAGTTCGGAGTTGTTAATGTTGTCTTGAATCAGGTTTCACTAATTCCTACTATGTGAAAAAGTCTGCAATGGTTGAAGCTTTGAGGAATTCGTGGGTTTTGTATTTAATCCTCGTACATTCTGGTAGTAGCAGTATTGGAAAGAGAGTGGGTCTCCTTATTAACCCAATTGGTTTTACAATTTTGGGTTCCCCTCAGATTACTTAATTCGCAGATTGGCCCCCATTGGCGTCGGTTTACTAACTCTTGTTTGATTTCTTTTAAGCTTTACTTATTTGGTTTTTTTGTCACTCTTTTGTGAGATTCTTGAATTTCTCCATATTTTTTTAAAGCTTTTGATTTAGAAATAATCGAATAGGCATCGCTTGGGAAGATAAAAGGAGTTTTATGGGTCTGGGTCTGCTCGAAGTTAATCATGGCTCCTTTAAACTGAAGGCTTTCATTTCGTTGATATTGAGTGTGATTTCCATTTAATTTTTGATTATTTCGTGGACGGAAGGTTTTATCAGCTGTTTGATCATTACTATTTTCAGGAAGACCAATTCTATAAATGTTTTTTGCGCGATTCTCGATCGGTTATTTCCAAAATTTTATCATTCAGGATCATTTTTTACCTATCGCGGGGTTAGGGAATTCCATTTCTTCTTTCAATTGGTTTTTTTTCCGATTTAAGAATGTCCAGAGATTTTATGATTGTTGGGGATCATCGGGAGGCCACTGCAGCAATCCTTGCACAAAAATCTAAAATCCGTTTCTTTAGTTGCATGCCCCAACTCGGATGGGCTTAATTCCGGACAAAGCCACTTGGTTATGAATGGGCCTTTTGCAAGGGGTCACATTCATAGTAGTTTGTCAACAATATCTAAATTGCATTTGCAACAATTCAATGCCATAATTGATCGTTTGGAGCTTGTGGTCTGCCCTGTAAAAATGGTTCTATTGTTGGATCGAGAAAAAAGGTAATGGGGGTGTTTGTTTTTTGTTGGCCTGCTTTGTTGACAGTTTTTGCGAGACTGGATATAAAAAAAACAACACTTTTTTATTTTCCACTCCAAACTGCAATTATGTTCAAATTCACGAGGATGCGTTATAATGTCTAACTATCCTAATTTATCCCCTGACGGCGGAGTTTTCTGATTTCACTATAAAACCAACTCAAAAGCGAATATAACTATCTTTATGAGTTTATTCTCGGCAGGTATTCATATAGATTTGGAAAAATTTTCAAAAGTTTCAATATGTCATATTTGACAATTCCGACCTATAACGAGCCCGCCATTCTAGGCGTCTGTCTATATCGTAACTTTAATTATGGGTTTTCATTATCGTTGTATCTTTTCGTTTAGTTCCCCTTCGTTCTTTCAATTGTATCCATCGTATCCTATCGTATCTTATCGTATCCTATCGTATCCTGGTATCCTATTTGTATCCTATCATATCCATCGTATCCTATCGTATCCTATCGTATCCTATCACCCCATGGGGATCAATCGTATCGTTTGTATCGTTTTTTTTTCATTTTTTTGTTTCCTTTTTTTCCCAATCGTATCTCATCATATCCTATCATATCCTATCGTACCCTTGTATCCTTTTTTTTTCCCCATCCTATCCTATCGTACCCCAACGTATCAATCGGATCCTATCTTTCCCATCGTACCCCCATCGTTCGTTTCGTTCCATTCCGTTTCGTTCCGTTTCGTTAAAAATTACCTTTTTTTTTATTTTTGGGGTTGTTTTCTTGAAAAAAAAACTATATTCCCCTACGGAAGGCCAAACAGCTATTTTCCCCCGGTACGGATGGCCAAAACAGCTATTTTCCCGGGGGTACGGGGTGGCCAAACTATATACCGGCTACGGATGGCCCCATCTAGTTTTCTGGCTTTTTTGTCACTCTTCGAGGGATTGAGATTGATTGAGGAGTATCCTTATCTGTTCGGTTCATGTTACCAAAAAAATTTGAAATTTTGATAAGTAGTTTCAAGTTAACGTTTAATTGGATGGGGACCAATTATTTAAAACCTCGGGTTAGGGCATGAAGTGCCATAAAGATGTATGATGCTGTTGACATAAAAAAAAAAAAACCTCTTTCAAGGCGTTGGTGGTTGTGTTGGGTGAAAAATAGGGTTTGGGTCATTTGTTAAAAGCGTCCTTTTGGAGGTCGTGTCGTGAAATGCCCTTTGGCCCATTTCAGCAAATTAATGTAAATATTATTTTTCATAAAATATATTTTGTATAATTCGGAAAATAGTTCGAATAAAATCTAGGTGAAAACCTCGAAATATATTTTGTAATTGCAATTGGGGGGTTCCCCCCTTTGACAATTCCGACCATAACCCCCATTCTAGCGTCTCTGGTCTGGCGCCCCTATCGTATCGCCTTTGAATCATTTCGAATGTACCCTTCGTATCCTATCTTTCAATCGTACCCTATCGTACCCTATCGTATCCTATCGTATCCTATCGTACCCTATCATCGTTTTTTTCCCCATTCCATTTGTTAAGAACTAACCTGGTTTTTTTTTCACTATGGTTCGTTTTTTTAAAAAACTATTTTCCCCACTACGGAAGGAAACAGCTATATTCCCGGCTACAAATGGCCAAACAGCTATATTCCAATTACGGATGGCATACATCTTTTTTTCTGGCTATATTGTCCTCTTAGGGGATTGGATTGATTAAAATTCCCCTTATCTGTTGGTTCTGTTACCAAAAAAAATTTGAAATTTCAAGAAGTTTTTTGAGTTAACATTATACCCAATTAGGATGGGGACCAATTACTTTAAACCCCTTTGGGGGTATTTGGGCATGGTCCAAAAAAAGTGTAGTTCTGTCGAAAGGGGAAATTAAAAAAAGCCTTTTTAAAAAGGCGTTGGGGTTTTTGTTTGAAAAATATTTTGGTACATTTTTTAAAACGCCCTTTTTTTGGGGGGGGTCGTGTGGAAATGCCGTTTTTGGCCCCCTTTAAACAAATTGATGTTAAATATTATTTTTCAAAAAAAAATTTTGTATAATTGGAAAAAAAGTTCAATGAATCTAGGAAAAAACAACTCGAAATATAGTTTAAATTGCAATTGCAATTTACCTACAAATTCCCCGACCAAAAAGAGTCGCCATTCTGCGCCCACCGGTATTATAGTATTTATGGTCCCCTTCTTTCTTTCCTTTCGTTTCAATCGTTTTGAATCGTATCCTATCGTACCCTATATTATCAAAAGTCCCCTATGTATCCTATTGTATCAATCGTACCCATCCCCCTTCGTATCCTATTCGTATCGTTTTTATCTTTTCCTTTTTTCCGAATCGTATCTCATCATATCCTATCATATCCTTCGTATCCTATCATATCCATGATGAGTATAATCTATCAATCATCCTATCGTATCCTATCGTACTATTGTATCCTATCGTATCATTTCGTTCCATTCCGTTTCGTTTTTTCCCGGTTTTTTTTCATATGGGACTTTTTTTTTAAAAAAACAACTATATTCCCCTAAAGGAAAAACAATTTCCCCCGGCTACAAATGGCCAAAAGCTATTTCCCCCGGCTAAAAATGGAAACAGCTATATACCCGGCTACGGATGGCACTTTATTTCTGGCTATATATTGTCCTCTGGGGGGGATTGATTTTTTATTGTTATCCTTATCTGTTCAGTTCATGTTTACCTAAAAAAAATTTGAAATTTTAAGTAAGTTTTAAAAAAGGGTTAACATTATAGCCAATTAGGAGGGGGCCAAATTTCCCCAAAACCCCTGGGGTATTTGGGCATGAAGTCCAAAATATAAGATTATGATGCTGTTGCAAAATAAAAAAAAAGCCTTTTCAAGGCGTTGGGGTTGTGTTGGTGATAAATAGGGTTTGGGGTTTTTTGTTAAGCGCCTTTTTTTGGAGGGTCTTTTCGTGAAATGCCGCATTTGGCCCTTTCCCCGCAAATTAATTTAAAAAATATTTTTTTCATAAAATTTTTTTTTGTATAATTGGAAAAAAAGTTCAATGAAATCTAGAGTGAAAACACTAAAAATATAGTATTTTTGCGATTCGGGTTCCCCCCTTTTCCCCAATTCCACCTTTTTAAAACCGCCATTCTCGTCTTTTTAATTAGGGAAAAAAGTATCTTTCTTTCCCCCTTCGTATCGTTTCCCCTTTCCCTTTGAATCTACCCTATCGTACCCTATGTATCTATTGTACCAATCGTACCCTTCATCCTATGTATCCTATCTACCCGAATCGTTCTTTCTATCGTTTTTTCCCTTTTTTCCTTTTGTTTCAATCGTACCCATCATATCCTATCATATCCTATCGTATCCTATCATATCCTACCGTATCCTATCGTATCCTATCCCCCCAATCTTACCCAATCGTATCCTATATTATCCTATCGTATCCTATCGTATCCTATCGTATCCTATCGTATCCTATCATCCTATCGTATCCTATCGTATCCTATCGTATCCTACCCGTATCGTATCGTTTCGTTTTTTTTTCCGTTTCGTTAAAACTTACCTGATTTTTTTTTCTCACTATGGTTCGTTTTTTTTAAAAACAACTTTTTTCCCCAACTACGGAAGGCCAAACAGCTATATTCCCGGCACGGATGGCCAAACAGCTTTTTTCCCCCGGCTACGGATCCAAAAAAACTATATACCCGGCTGGGGGGGCCCCACATTTTTTTTTTTCTGGTTTTTAAAATTGCCCTCTTGGGGGAAGGTTGAGATTGATTAAAATTTCCCCCTTATCTGTTCGGTTCATGTTACCTGAAAAAATTTGAAATTTCAAGTAAGTGGTTTTAAGTTAACATTATAGCCAATTAGGATAGGGACCAATTATTTAAAACCCGGGGGGGTTTTTTTGGGGAATGAAGTGCCATAAAAAGTTTTTATGATGCTGTTGACATAAAGAAAAAAAAGCCTCTTTCAAGGCGTTGGTGGTTGTTTTTTGGGTAAATATGGTTGGTACATTTGTTAACCCGCCCTTTTTTTGGGGGGTCGTGTCTTGAAATGCCGCATTTGGCCCAAAAAAACAAATTAATTTAAATTTTTTTTTTCATAAAATTTTTTTTTGTATAAGGGGGAAAAAAAAAGTTAAAAATGAAATCTAGAGTAAAAACCTCGAAATATAGTATTGTAATTGCAATTGCAGGGTTCGCCCTTTGCCCAATTAAAAACCATAACAAGCCCCATTCTAGAGGGGGGGCGTCTCTTTTTTTTTTCCCCTTTTCCTTTTTCGTTTCGAATCGTATCTCATCATATCCTATCATATCCTATCGCCCCCCTATCACCCATTCCCCCCAACCCCCGTATCCTTTTCGTATCCTATCGTATCCTATCGCCCCCTTCGTATCCTATCGTTTCGTTTTTTTTCCCTTTCGTTCGTTTCGTTAAAACTTACCGGGTTTTTTTTTTTCCTATAGTTCGTTTTCTTAAAAACAACTTTTTTCCCCCAACTACAGGCCAAAAAATATATTCCCGCTAGGGGGGGGCCCAAAAAAAAGCTATATTCCCGGCTAGAGATGGCCAAACGGCTATATCCCCGGCTACGGATGGCACACATCTAGTTTTCTGGCTATATATTGCCCTCTTCGGGGGTTGGTTGGGTTGGGGGCCCCCTTATCTGTTCGGTTCATGTTCCCAAAAAAAAAAATTAAAAAATTTTTTTAAGTAAGTTTTTTAAGTTAACATTATACCCAATTTGGATGGGCCCCCAAAATTGCGGGTTTAACCCGGGGGGGTTTATTTGGGCGGTGCCATAAAAAAAATTATATGATGCGGGACGAAAATTAAAAAAAAGCCTCTCTCAAGGCGTTGGGGGAAATGTTGGTGATAAAGGGGGTTTTTTTTTGGGGTTTAAAAATCCTTTTGGAGGGTCGTTTTCATGATATGCCGCTTTTCCCCCCTTTCCCCAGCAAATTAATGTTAAATATTTTTTTTCATAAAATTTTTTTTTTGTTCAAGGGGGAAAAAAAAAATTTGGGGGTAAAATCTAGGTGAAAACACTGGGAAATTTGATTATTGTAATTGCAGGGCAGGGTTACGCCCCGACAATTCCGACCAAAAAAAGCCGTTTTTCCCCTAGACGTCTGTCTAAGGGGGGGTTTTATAGTATCGTATCGTTCATCTATCGTTTTTTTCCCTTTTTTCGTTTAAATTTTTTTTTTGAATCGTATCCTATCGTATCCTATATTATCCTATCTTATCCTATCGCCCCCCTATTTAATCGTATCCTATCTTCCCCCTTTTAAAAATGCGTATCGTTTCCTTTTTTTTTTCCCCGAATCGTATCTCATCATACCCTTTTTCATACCCTATCTTTCCTATCATATCCTTTTCATATCCTTTTTTCCCCCAATCGTATCAATCGTATCCTATCGTATCCTATCGTATCCTATTGTATCCTATCGTTTTTTTTTCCATTCCGTTTCAACACCGGTTTTTTTTTCATATAGTTCTTTTTTTTTAAAAAAAACAACTTTTTTTTAAACTACGGAAGAAAACAGCTATTTCTTGGCTAGGGGGGGGAAAGTAGCTATATTCCGGCTACAGAGGGCCCAAAGGGGGTATATCCCGGGGCGGAAGGGCACACATTTTTTTTTTCCCCTGGCTATATATTGCCCACTCTTCGGGGGGGTTAGGGGATTTTTTGGGGGAATTATACTTATCTGTTGGTTCATGTTACCTAAAAAAATTTGTTAATTTTAAGTAAGTAGTTTAAAGTTAACATTAAAAAGGGGGGATAGGGTTACTGTTGACCCTCGGGGGGGTTTATTTGGGCATGAAGTGCCATAAAATTTTTATGATGCTGTTGACAAAAAAAAAAAAAAAAAGCCTCTTTGGGGGCGTTGGGGGGTTTTAAATGTTGGTGATAAATATGGTTGGTACTTTTAAAAAAGGGGCGTCCTTTTGGGGGGGGGGGTGTGGGGGAAATCCCCGCATTTGGCCCAAAAAGCAAATTAATGTTAAATATTATTTTTCATAAAAAAAAATTTTGTAAAATTTTCGGAAAAAGTTCAGAAAAAAATCTAGGAAAAAAACACAAAAAATATATTTTTTGGGGTTGCGAATTGCAGGGTTCCCCCCTTTTTTGAGGTTCCGACCTATAACGAGCCGCCATTCTCGTCTCGTCTCGTCTCGTGGGGGCGTATCGTTCTTTCGTATCATTATAAAGTATCGTACTTTTCCCTTTAAAAAGATCGTTTAAAAATCGTATCCTATCGTATCCTATGGGTACCCCTATCGTATCCTATTGTACCCAATCGTATCCTATCGTATCCTATCGTATCCTTTTTTTTCCCCGTTTTTTTTTCCCCTTTTTTTGTTTCAAAATCGATTCATCATATCCTATCATAAAAAATCTATCCTATCATACCCCTATCGTTCCTATCTATCCTATCGTATCCTATCGTATCCAATCGAATCCAATCGATCCATCAATAAACCAATACTTTATTGTCCAAGAATAGTTTCCCATTGACAAAGGGGCCAAAAATAAACATTAACAAAAAAAAGCAAGTATACAAGGAAGTATAAAGGGGAAGAAAAACATTAGAAAAAAAGAATGAGATGAGATAGGATTAATCTGAAAAAAACAAATACAAAAAAAAAATTAAAAAAAAAAAAATACTTTTAAAAAAATTTGGGGGCCTACTTACAGAAATTTTTTTTTAAAACCATAAAAAAAATTAATTTTTAAAAAACTACAAAATAATCGCAGGAGTTTTATTTTTTAATATGTATTTTAAAAAAAAAAACCCCCCCCAAAAAGGGAAATCCCTTTATCCAACAGTAACTTTTTGGAATTTTTTTTTGGGGGTTTTTTTTCTTTCTGAATTTTGAATTTTTTTATTCTGAGGTAGATGTTTAAAATTTTTTTTTTGGGGAGTTATAAATCAGTAAATTTTTTAACTTGTGTAGGGGTTGGGTTTGGGAAGATCAATTTTTTCCATCTGTCTAGTCTGAAAGCGAGGATTTTTTGGGGGTTTTTTTTTATTTAGTTTTTTTTTTTTTAAACATAAAAACACCCCGTCTCTGGGTTTTAAATTTTGGGAAGGGTCAATTTTCTGGGGGTTTTTGAAAAAGGGGACATAAACCCGGGAACCCGCCCCACATCCCCCGGGGACAGTTTTTTTGGGGGCTTACATTATTAATTGATGCTTTTTCTTTCCCCCCGGGCAGATCCCACCCCCTCGGGGGGTCTCTATAACTGAAAAAAATTTTTTGTTCCCCGGGGTTTGGTCGATTCGTTGATAAAAACCTCAAAGCAAAACCCCTTTTTTAGCTAGTTTGGTACAAAACAGATTTTTTCCCCAAAACCCGAAAATTTTTATCAATATAACCCCAGGAATTTACCGGGTTTTTGGTATTTTTTTTGCCCCCCATTAAAAAAAGGATTTAAAAATTTTTTAAAAAGGGTGAGAATGTTTTTTTTTTAATTAAAGGGGGCAAAAGATTGGGTCGCCCCTTTTTTTCCCCCTTTGAGGAGGCCATTTTCATTAGTGCATTCAAATGATGAGGTTTTTAAATGCCAAAGAAGGTGGTATCATTTGAAAAGGGAATTCCCCCAATATCCAGTAGTGGGAGATCATTAAACGAAAGCAGGAAAAAAAAGGGGGGTAAGACAGAGCCCTTTAAAAAAACCCCCAATCCACCAAAGCCCCCGAGAGGGGGGGACCATTAGAGTAGACCATTTTTTCACGTTTAGAAAATAAACTCAAACCCCATTTGGGGGGGGCAAATGCGGAAGCCATATTTTTTAACTTTTTTCAGCATTTTTCCCCCGGATCCACACAAAAAAAATTTTTTTTGATAGTTTCCGAACCCCCTCCCCGGGCCACATTGTCTTTGGGTTTTTGGGTTGATCCCCGGAAAGTTCAAATGTGGCATCGGGAGGGGGATTTGTTAGGGGGAAAAACCCAAAATTGGGGCCGGATATTATTTTTTTTTTTATTCGGAATGATAAAATTTCCCCCTTTTTAACAACCCCCTTTAAAAATTTTGGGGGAGAGAGGGGTGGGAGAGAAAATAGGTCTTTTTCCCGGGGGCCATTATGATTCCCCCTTTATATTTGGAATAAAAACCCCCCCTTTTTTTAAGCACCCTTTTAAACCCCCCTTTTCTAAAAAGAAAATGTTAATTGCCTCACCCAGAGAACCAAAAACTTTAATCGGTAGTTGTTAAAAATTTTTTATATTTTTTATCCCAACCAGATGCTTTTTTTTTTTTTTTTAAAAAAAATTTTTAATTTCCGGGGCGGTCTGTAAAAAAGAAAAAGGGTTTTTTTGGACTGTTATTTTCCCCATATAGTTAAAGGGTTTTTTTCCCCCCGGGTTTGGGGGGTTTTTGGGATAGATTCAAGGCGACTGATTTTTAATATTTTTTAGTTCATTAAAAAGAGGTTTGGTGTTATTTGGGAGACCATTTACCCCCCTTTGGGTCATTAATTATTGCCCAGCTCCCTTTTTTTTATTTTTTTGATTCCAAAATCGGGTTATTGTAATATCTTTTTTGCTTCAGAATAAATAGCCCTTTAAAAAGTTCGGGTATTTATTAAAGTAAGAGAGAAAAACCCAAAATTTGGCGAAACAAATTTTCTGAAAGATGAAAAGGGGGAGGTTCTTAGAGGAGATTAGTAGACCCCAGTTTTCCGGGGGTTTTTTTTGTTTTTTTTTTTCAGGAGGGACAAGGGCCTTTTTTAAAAATTATGCACCAGTTTATGTGGAAACGGAAAAAAGGGTCGGGTGACTGATGATAGTGTTCCATTGGGTGGCGGAGGTTTTGGATCGGGAAATTTTTTTTAAGTTTCCCCGGGGAAATCGTCCCGGGGTTTTACCACCCCTATCTTTTTTCCTAAAACCGGGAAAGTGAATAGGGTTGCCCGTGGTCAGATATACCAGCCATTACCAAATTGAGGACGTTTTGGGGTATTAGGGAAAAAAACATAATCAATAATAGAGGAAGAATGCTGGGAAATCTTGGGGGCATTTAGCATTGGGAAGGGTTTTTGGGGGAAAAAAATAGGGGGTTTTTTTTGGGTGAACTGGGGAAAAACTGGTGTTATCGAAATTTTTTATTAAAATCAAACCCCCTTTGTATTAAAAAAAGTTTGGGGAAAAATTTTAAAAAAAAAATTTAAGTTTTTTAAAAAAAAATGTGAGCATCGGTTTGGGGGGAACGAAAAGGGAGAGTATTTCCAAAAACCAGTTTTTTTTGGGGGTTATACAAAATTCAATTTTTTTTTTTTCCAAAAATATCGGTTTGGGGGTTTTCAAGGGAACAAAGTCTGATTTCCCAAAAAATTTTTCCCCCAGGAGAACAAAGACCACCATGAGAGAAGTTATTTTGCAGAAGCTTGTTAGAAGTGAAAATTTGGGGATGGGGATTATTTCGCAACTTTCAGCCAGTGTTCGGGGAAGGACAAGCCAGGAATTGAGACATCCAAAGAAGGTTAGTTGCCCTTTTTTTTAAGAGATTGTACGTTGAGTAACATTAAGGATATGTTCCTTTTAAAAATTTTTCCCCAAAAAAAAGGGGGTGATGGATTTTTCCCCAAAAAATTCCCGGCCAAATCAGAAAAGGTTCATTTTTGGGGGATCCCCCCTTTTGGGGTTTTTGAAATTGGGGCCCCAAAATTTGGGATTTCCCCCGAATACTTGAGGGGGGGGATCTAATGTACAGAAGTTTTCGGGGAGACATTTGACATTGTTCCAGTTCGTTTTAATTTAGCAATTAGTTCAGCAATTAATTTTTCCCATTTTATAGGGGGGCTTTTTTTATGTTCAGTAGAGATATTTTTTCAAGAATTTTTTCACCAGAAAGAAAGTGGGAAGTCATATTGAACTTACTAATGATATTAAAATTTTTCCTCAACTGTAGGGCAAGAGAAAAATGATATTATTTTTAAAAGGGTTTTTATTTTGTTCCATATATCTTTGATTTTGGGGTTTTGTTATTTTTGATCGTATCCATTGTACCCATCATCATTTCGTTCCTTCCGTTTCTTAAAATTTTCCTGATTTTTTTTTTTACAAGTTCGTTTTTTTTAAAAAACTATATTCCGGCCTGGGAAGGCCCAAAAGCTATATTCGGCTACAAAGGCAAACAGCTATATTCCTGGCCAGATGGCCAAACAGCTATATACCCGGCTTGGATGGCACATCTAGTTTTCTGGCTATATTTGTCATCAAAAAAGGGGGGGGGTTGAGTTTTTTTTAGGAGTATCCTTCGTTTTATGTTACCAAAAAAATTTAAATTTTGGAAGTATTTTGTTAAATTATCCCAATTTGGGGTGGGGGGAAAATTTCGTCAACCCTTCGGGGGATTTAAAGGGAAAGGGCCCTAAAAATGTATGATGCGGCAAAAAAAAAAAAAACCTTTTTTCAAGGCGTTGGTGGTTGTGTTGGTGATAAATAGGTTTTACATTTTTTAAGGTTTTTTGAGGGGTCGGGGAAATGCCGAGGCCCTTTCAAAATTAAAAGTTTAAAAATTTTTTCATACAATATTTTTTGTATAATTCGGAAAAGTTCAAAGAAACGGGAAAAAAACTGTTAAAATTTTAACTGCAATTGCGGGTTACCCCCCTTTGAAATTCCCCCCCTATAACACCGCCATTCTGTCTCGTATGATCGTGTGGGTCGACCCCATCGCTTTCCCCTTTTGAATCGTTTCGAATGATCCTATCATCCTATCGTATAATATTTTCCAAAAGTACCCCCCCATCCGTTTTTTTTGATCGTTTCTTTCCCCTTTTTTTCAATCGATCTCATCATATCCTACAAACCTATCGTATCCTATCATATCCATCGTATCCTATCATCCAATCGTATCCAATCGTATCCTATCATCCATTGTATCCACGTATCCATCGTATCGTTTCCCCATTCCGTTTCGTTCCCGTTTTGTTAAAACTTTCCTGATTTTTTTTCACTAAATTTTGTTTTTTTTCAACTATATTCCGGCTAGAAACCCAAAAAGTATATTCGGCCAGGGGAAACAGCTATTTCCCCTAGGGGGAAACAGCTAAAACCCGGCTACAGATGGCAAAAATCTATTTTCTTAATTGTCACTCCCAGGGGATTAGATTGATTAGGGGATCCTTATTGTTGGTTCATTTACCTAAAAAATTTTTAAAATTTTTAAAAAGAGTTTTTAAATTAACATTTAAACCCCCCAAAGGGTGGGGGCCAATTAGTTAACCCTCGGGTTTTTTGGGAAATGCCATAAAAATGGATGCGTTTACATAAAGTAAAAAAAAGCCCCTTTCGGCGTTGGTTTGTTTTGGGGATAAATATGGTTGGTACATTTTTTTGGCCCTTTTTTGGGGGGTCGTCGAAAACCCCCTTTGGCCCATTTAGCAATTAAAAAATATTTTTTTTCTAAAATATTTTTGTATAATTGGAAAACAATAAACAGAGGAAAACCTGAAATATTTTTAATTATGAATTCAGGGGTTTGCCCGACAATTTTATTAACAAGCCGCCATTCTAGACGTCTCGTTCGTATCGTATAGTATCGTATCGTATCGATCCTATTTTTTCCTTTTAATCGTTTGAATCGTATCCATGATCCTATATTACCTATCGTATCCATCGTATCCTTTGTACCAATCATCCATCTATCCATCGTACCTTTTTTATCGTTTCGATCGTTCCTTTTTTTCGAATCGTATTCATCATACCTATCATATCCATCGTCCCCCTATCGACCTATCGTTCCATCATATCCACGTATCCATCATCAATCGTATCCAACTGTATCCATCGTATCCATCGTACCCATCATTTTTTTTATCCAAATCGTTCCATTCCGTTTCAACTTACCTGTTTTTTTTTCACATAGTTCTTTTTTCTTAAAAAAAAACTATATTCCCGGCTCAAGGCCAAACAGCTATATTCCCTAGGGGGGGCCAAACAGCTATTTTCCCCGCCAGATGGCCAAACAGCATAAACGGCACGGATGGCACACATCTAGTTTTCGGCTAATTGTCACCCCGGGGGGATTGAGATTTATTGGGATATCCTTACTGTTGGCAGTTACCAAAAAAAATTTGAAATTTTGAGTAAGAGTTTAAAGTTAACATTATAGCCAATTGGATAGGGACCAACTTTTAAACCCCCTCTGGGTTTTGGGAGAAGTGCCATATGGGAAAGGGGTGTTAAAAAAAAAAAAACCCTTTTTTCGGGGGGATAAATATGGTTGGTACATTCGTTCCGTCCTTTAGGTAAATGCCGATTTGGCCCATTTCAGCAAATTAATGTTCATTTATTTTCATAAAATAGAGAAAAACGGAAAAGTTCAATAAACAAAAAACACCGAAATACATTGTAATTGCGATTTGGGGGGTTACCCCCTTTTGCAATTCCGACCTATATCGAGGCCATTCTGACGCTCGCCTGTTTCGTTTCCTTTCCTTTGTTTCAATCAATTCATCATATCCTATCATATCCTATCATCCTATCGATCCATTCTACCAAAAGACCTATCCATCCTATCGATTTTCTTTGTTCCTTCCCTTTCCCCTTTTCAAAAACTAACCGAGTTTTTTTTTTAATTTAGTTTTTCTTAATAAAAACTTTTCCCGGCTCGGAAGGCCAAACACTATTTCCCCCGGCAGGATGAAACAGCTATATTCCCTACGATGGCCAAACAGCATATACCCGGCAGGATGGCACACATCTAGTTTTCTGGCTATATATTGTCATTTTCGAGGGGATTGGATTGATTGAGGATACCCTCTGTTGGTTCTTTTACCAAAAAAAAAATTTGAAATTTTAAGAAAGTTTTGAGTTAACAACCCTTTTGGGAGGGACCAACTTTAACCCCTTTGAGGGGGGGCATAAGGATATAAGATGTTATGTGTTGACAAAAAAAAAAAGCCCCTTTTTCAAGCGTTGGTGGTTTGGGTTTTAAAAATGGTTGGTACATATTTAAAAGCGCCTTTTTTGGGGGGTTTTTAAAAATGCCGTTTTCCCCATTTCAGCAAATTTGAAATATTATTTTAAAAAATTTTTTTTGTATAATTGGAAAAAAAAGTTCGAAAAATCTAGAGGAAACCTTGAAATATAGATTGAATTGCGAATTGGGGTTCCCGCATTCCGCCCTATATCAGCGCCATTCTAGCCCTCGCCTCTTTTTCCTTTTTTTTCAATGATTCATCATCCCCCTTCATTCCATCGTATCCTATCGTATCCATTCGATCCAACGTATCCTATCGATCCTATCGCCCCTATGACCCTCGTTTCGTTCCTTTCCCTTCGTCCGAAAAAATTTTACCTTTTTTTTTTTTCACTATAGTTCGTTTTTCTTAAAACAACATATTCCCCAAGGCCAAACACTATTTCCCGCCATGGCCAAACAGCTTTTTCCCGGCACAGATGGCCAAACAGTTTATCCCGCCGGATGGACACATCTAGTTTCGGCTATATATTGTCACCTTCGGGGGGGTTGGATTGATTGGGGTATCCTTATTGTTCGGTTCAGTTACCAAAAAATTTTTAAATTTTTTAAGTAACGAAGACCCCCCCCGGGAGATATTGAGAACCATCCACTTTTCTCCCGGGGGAAAACAACGGTAAATTAAAACAATTAACATGCCGCCAACTGCCAGAATTGAAACATCGAGAATTATCGGAGAAAAAGGCAACCCCGGGGGTAAAAAAGTCTAACAGCCCATACAATGGGGGAACAGTGGCGTGAGAATATAAATTGTTGTATTTTGTTTAAAAAAAATTAGTAAAACCAAGTTGGTTTTTTACGTTCAAAAATGGGAAATAAAATTTTAAAATAAACAAGTGATCGGGAGTGGATGAGAAAAAATTTTATAGCCTTTTTTACCCAAATAGACAGGGCCCGGGCGAAGGGGACAATTGTGGGGGAATATAAACTGAACACTGTTCTCGGAAACAGAAATAGACAGTGGCCGGGTTTTGAAGGGACAATTGTGCGGGGAAAATAAACGATACACTTTCAAAAGAAATAGATGGCCCGGGAAAAGAATTGCGGGAATTTTTTAAAAAAATATAAACTTTTTTTTTTGAAACAGACGATCCCCCCGTCAAAAAAAGTTCAAAAAAGGCGCCCTTTGGGGTAGGGAATTGAAACGGGTTGGGGAAAAAAGGGAAATGAAACAAGGGGGAAAAAAGCAACCCAGGAAAGACTTCAGAAGGATTTAAAAAAAAGGGGAGGACCCGAAACATTTTTTTTCAAGCCCCCCCGGTGATTTAATTTTTTAAAGAATAAACTAAGAAACTAAACCTTGGAAAGAAGAACTGCAACAAAATTCTAGAAATTGGGAAAAGGGAAATCGGGAAAACGAAGCCTGGAAGATAAGCCCCAGAAACACAAAGGCCCAAAAAAAAGAACTCGGGGGTGGCAATCGTCTAAAAAAAAAAATAGGAACCGGGGCAAAATGGACAAGATGAAGGAAACGATCATGTAAAACAATTGATAGTGCGCCCTCCACAGAAGGTTAAAAAAGAATGGGGACTTGAGTTTGAATTGGGGAAAAAGTTCAAGAGGGTATACAAGATGTCAAGGTCATTTCGGGAAATAGGGTTTCCAGGCCCCTACCCGAGGAAAAAAACTCCAGGGAAAAAAAATTACGAAAGCAAACGGATGGAATGGGGAAAGCAGCACGACACTTGATTACGTGGAGAAGCAAAATTTCTAAAACCCACCGCCCAAGAAGGGGAGGACATGATCAGCTGTTTAAACATCTAGAATTCGATAGGCCCCGCCCATTTGGGAACACGATAACAACTCCCAGCGAAAATCGCCCCCAAAATCGAGCGAATCCTTACGAATTCGAAGCTGACATTCCGCTTTTCCCCCGCATATCCAGCCACCCGGAAAATGGGGAGCGATTAGCGGTTGGGGCTTTTTGATGGCCCCCGTGACCGCCAGACAAGCGTTACACTATTTCGTCCAACACACCTGAACGACACGCTTTGGTTTGGGACAAAGCAATCCTGCAAAACCAAAGAAAGTTAAAAGATTGAAAAACTCACAGGAGCATGCTGATTTGGGGGAACGCCATAAGAAAAGTGATGAAGGAAGTTTGCCTGAAAAAAGACAGATAAGTGGAATTGGCAGAATTGGACAGCGAAAATGTCCAACATTCATCAACCATGGGAAAACAAAAAGGGTCGAGGGAATCGTCGGCATGTGACCGGCGCCCCGGGTTTAAAAACCATACGCTATCCTTCAACACAGAACAAAGGTGTCCGGGCGGTCTCATCAAAACGATTGCCCCTGCTGCTAGAAAAGGTGCGACTAGGACTTTCGGCCTTTCCTGGGAACCCCGGGAAGGGGTTAAACCCGACAACTTGAATGCCAGGGGGGCCAGCTACGTTTGGCAAAAACCCCGAATGAAATTTTTTGGAGATAAAGGAAACATCAGGCACTTGAGGGACATCAAGGATGAAAACCCTCGGAATGGACATGAATTCCGGGGTTTTAAGGTTTCAAAGACGGCCCGTGTCAACGGAGAAGAGCTGGGTTTATGGGAGGAGGGTTTATCCGTGCTGCAAAAAATGGCACCTGAGAGGGCTGAAACCATTGGGGGCCCGCCTGGCGGGGGGGAGCAGTGGGGCGTGGTGATGTTGAGCCCAAACTTCATGAGGGGAAAAATTGGGGGTTACTGGGAAACCTTTGGGGTGACAAATTTTGCCAGTATTTTGAATGTCAATTTTTTCCCCGTGAGAAGAAAGGAACAATTTTGGGGGGAAATTTTTGCTCGTCATTTAATTGTGATCCCGGGCCCAGCCCCCGAATGAAAAAAAGTACCCCCAAAAATTTTGTTTTGGGGGGCCCAAAAAATTTCCGAAAAATTGATATGGGGGTGTCCCTCCGGCAATCAAGAAGATTTCCCCTTCCGGGGGGTGACAAAATGTCAGCGATATGGAAAGGAGTTATCAACCATCTGACAGTCCTGGTCCTCCAGTCACCCGGAAGAAAAAAGGTGGGGCAACCCCCTTTTTGAGACTATCGCCAACTTTTTCAAAAAAGGAAGTTACCCCTCCCGGGGAAAGATGACACCCCCGACACGTTTTGGTTCCCGTTTTTCGACCCTTTTTCTGAAGAGGGGGATTGGCAAGGAACTGGCTCAGGGGAAATCGAAAGACTGCTTTTTTCCCTCGGCTCGGGGGTGGCAGTTCCCCTTTTCCTTCGGGGTTAAGTCCCCCCACACGAAAATTGATGGAAGGGGGAAGGACCCCGGAACCGTTTCAGGACTCAACCTAAATTTTTGGCGGCAGATTCGAGGACCAGTGAAAAAAATTTGGGGAAAATTTCCGCATGAGAAAAACCCCCGGTTGGCAGCCCCAAAAAAAACCATTGTTCCAAAAAAATAGATACCCGGCCAGTTGTTCTGGGAAGGAGTAGCGGGTGACCAGAAGATAAAAGCTTAAGGTTGGCCCCCCAAAGACATTCACCAACTTCGAAGTTTCCCCTTGGGGTTTTACATACATCGCCGATATTGGGGGGGGTTTAACATCCTAAACCACTGACCAGGCTCCGAGGGCCAAACAAAGTTCCAGTGGTCCAAAAGTCAAGACCATTCAGGAAACTGAAAGGGCTTTGATCAACCACCGTACTGAGTATCCCCACCCAAAGGGAAATTCATTTTGGGGACGGACGCCAGCAACGTGGGGGTTGGGGTCCATCTCAGACCAGGAGGGCAAAATATTGGGGTTTTTTGCAAGCGCTTGAAACCCCGGGGCAATTACGGGCACCGGCGAGGTGTTAGGGGTTTAAAGGGGGGGGAATTCTACAAGCCCGGGATGGAAGAAGATTCCGTTGAGAACACCATGCAGCCTCAAATGGTTTACAGTTCAAAATCCTGATCGTAAAGGGTCGAGACTCCCAAAATTCGATTTCGAGATCGAAATCGGCCGGAACCAGCCATAAAATGCAGATGCCCCTTTGCAAGACCATGTCCGATGATTGCCCCTTCCAAAGAGAAGAAAAGAAGCAAATTTTAGAACCGCGGCAATGGATGACAACTGGAATGCCAAGATCCAGAAAGACCAAGAGAAAGACCCCGACCTTTTGGATTTTTAGCTGGAAAAAGGGAAAGAAGACCATCGGCAGGGCGCGGTTACCGCCGGCTGTTAAGTCCTAGGGCACAATGGAACTCTCATTTTTGGGCAATGGGGCCTGAAACGTGTTTTGAGGGGCCATATTGGGGGAAGACAGAGCCAAAAAGTTCCCGGGGAAAGAAGAGAGGAAGTGCGGGGGAAACCATGGTGGAGTCGCTGGAGGACATCGGGGGTAAAACCCCCAGAAAGTGAGGAACGGTTTTACGGACCAATTGTCAAATGACGCCCGGGGCTGGTGCAGAAAGGCGCCAGCGTGCCAGCAATGGACCTGAATACGCCCCAAGGGCCCCCCCATCGTCAGTACAACAAGGGTTTTGAAGAATCGCCTTAATCGGGCCCGTTTCCCATCCGACCAGGGGGAAAAATACATCCTTGTGGCAATGGACCTTTTGAAGGGGGGGGCGCCCGCCCAACCCGGGAAGCCATCACCGCGCCGACGTTTTGGGAAAGAGTGGATATTCGATTCGGTTTCTGGACTGCACTGATCAAGGCAGAAATTTCGAACCAACCTTTTCCCAAAAAAAGTCTCTTGCTAAAACCCGAAGACAAGAACCACGGCCCCATCCGCAGTCCATGGAATGGTGGGCGGATGAACAGGCGATCAACCGCCACGCCCCGGTTGTTCTGACCATCAAAGAGACGGGGGCCAGTACTTATTTTTCCTGATGGCCATCGATCCGCAAAAAGAACAAACGGCAAACCCCAGTATTAAAAAGGGCCGAGAACTGCGACTGTTTTGGGCCGAATTTTGGGGAACCCGGGGGGAAAAACCCGGGAGGGACTACGCAGCAACTGGCGGAATACCATCCACAACGAGCCCGGGTTGAACATCCAGAGTCCAACGATAAAATGAAGAAGACCTGGGCATCAAGGCCGACGCTGGGGGGTTTAATTGATGACCGGGGTTTTTTACAACCCCAAACGTCGTCGTGGACTATCACCAAAGGGGGAACTCTGGAACCCCCCCATAAAATCGTGAAAAGGAAAAAAAGACCTTTAGAATCCATAAGCCCCCCCGAAACCGGGGGCGTCCATTTCAACAGGTTGGCCTTACGCTGGAAACCTGACCGTTGCACCCCGCCACCGGAGGATGTTTGACGGGGTTTTTTTGTCCTTGTATTGAAAGGGGGAGAAAGTTCTACAGGGGGTTACTAGAGAGGAGCCCGGGGCCTTTTTTGAGGTGCCGTGACTACGCCAGCACTGTGTGGCAGAAGATTTTCGAATGTCCGGGGGCGCGAGTGTTCTCCAAAAATTTGGTCAACTCAAACACTGGGGGAAAAAATCCGGGTTTGGGGGGGTGCTGTTGAAGAAAGGCCGAGAAACATCTACTACCTAGTTCCAAAGGCATTCCCAAGATCCGGGGCCAGGGGTGTCTGGGGGTTCCCAAACTAAGAGATCGGTGGACCAGAATCTGGGATCTAGAACCCAAAATTATCCTTATTAGGGGGACTGGGGATCATAAGGTTCTGGGGGGGATATTCGATCCAGCGCGCAGGATTTTGGTTTGTGAACCCCTTCCCACCGATCGAAGACCGGGGGGGTTCTTTATCGAACTTCACGGGCAATATGGGGGGCAGCAATATCCCACACTAAGGATGAAATTTCCAAAATTTTAAAAAGGGGAATTAAAACCTAGGGACCTGTCGCCCCCGCTTTCGAAAAAGGTCATCCCCGGATATTCGAGAACCTCCAGTTCCCCGGAAAAAACGGCAATATTGAAACAATTGGGGAAATGCCGGCCCCCCCGAATTGAAACATCGAGAATGTGTATCGAGAAAAAGGCAACCCCGGGAGTCAAACAACTGCAGCCCATAGATCGGCTTTCAGTGGCGAGTTAGTAAATAAATTAAGTTGTAGTATTGTAATTTGAATTGCAGGTTACGCCCCTTTTTTAAAAATTCTGACCTATATGAGCCTTTTGACGTCTCTCCTCGCTGCTCGTTTGATAGATGTATCGAGTTTAGTTTACGTTTTATGTTTCCTTTTTAACGTTTAATCATCCTATCGTATCCTATCGTATCCTATGGTATCCATCGTATCCATCGATCCCATCGATCGTATCGTTTCTTTTTCCTTTTTTTTGAATCGTATCTCATCATATCCATCATATCCTATCAAAACCTATCATATCCATCGTTCCATCGTATCCAACTTATCCAACGTATCCATCGTATCCATCGTATCCTATCGATCCATCGTATCTTTTGTTCCATTCTGTTTGTTGTTTCGTAAAACTTTTCCCGAGTTT